>CAMPDV010006804.1:0-22983 GCA_946699065.1 Loxodes magnus
TCTTTTCTTACTTTACTTCTTCACTTTTCTAAATACTTATTACTTCTCAAAGAATACTCCTTAAAACTGAAACTCTATCTTCTTTTCTTACTTTACTTCTTTACTTTCTAAATACTTATTACTTCTCAAATCATACTCCTTTAAACTGAAACTCTATCATCTTTTCTTACTTTACTTACTTCACTTTTCTAAATACTTATTACTTCTCAAAGAATACTCCTTAAAACTGAAACTCTATCTTCTTTTCTTACTTTACTTCTTCAGTTTTAAAAATACTTATTACTTCTCAAAGAATACTCCTTAAAACTGAAACTCTATCTTCTTTTCTTACTTTACTTCTTTACTTTCTAAATACTTATTACTTCTCAAATCATACTCCTTTAAACTGAAACTCTATCTTCTTTTCTTACTTTACTTCTTCACTTTTCTAAATACTTATTACTTCTCAAATCATACTCCTTTAAACTGAAACTCTATCTTCTTTTCTTACTTTACTTCTTTACTTTTCCAAATACTTATTACTTCTCAAAGCATACTCCTTAACACTGAAATTCTATCTTCTTTTCTTACTTTACTTATTCACTTTTCTAAATACTTATTACTTCTCAAAGCATACTCCTTAACACTGAAATTCTATCTTCTTTTCTTACTTTACTTCTTCACTTTCTAAATACTTATTACTTCTCAAATCATACTCCTTTAAACTGAAACTCTATCTTCTTTTCTTACTTTACTTCTTCACTTTTCTAAATACTTATTACTTCTCAAATCATACTCCTTAACACTGAAATTCTATCTTCTTTTCTTACTTTACTTCTTCACTTTCTAAATACTTATTACTTCTCAAATCATACTCCTTTAAACTGAAACTCTATCTTCTTTTCTTACTTTACTTCTTCACTTTTCTAAATACTTATTACTTCTCAAATCATACTCCTTAACACTGAAATTCTATCTTCTTTTCTTACTTTACTTCTTCACTTTCTAAATACTTATTACTTCTCAAATCATACTCCTTTAAACTGAAACTCTATCTTCTTTTCTTACTTTACTTCTTCACTTTTCTAAATACTTATTACTTCTCAAATCATACTCCTTAACACTGAAATTCTATCTTCTTTTCTTACTTTACTTATTCACTTTTCTAAATACTTATTACTTCTCAAAGCATACTCCTTAACACTGAAATTCTATCTTCTTTTCTTACTCTACTTCTTCACTTTTCTAAATACTTATTAATTCTCAAAGCATACTCCTTAACACTGAAATTCTATCTTCTTTTCTTACTCTACTTCTTCACTTTTCTAAATACTTATTACTTCTCAAAGCATACTCCTTAAAACTGAAATTCTTTCTTCTTTTCTTACTTTACTTATTCACTTTTCTAAATACTTATTACTTCTCAAATCATACTCCTTTAAACTGAAACTCTATCTTCTTTTCTTACTTTACTTCTTCACTTTTCTAAATACTTATTACTTCTCAAAGCATACTCCTTTAAACTGAAACTCTATCTTCTTTTCTTACTTTACTTCTTCACTTTCTAAATACTTATTACTTCTCAAATCATACTCCTTTAAACTGAAACTCTATCTTCTTTTCTTACTTTACTTCTTCACTTTCTAAATACTTATTACTTCTCAAAGAATACTCCTTAAAACCGAAACTCTATCTTCTTTTCTTACTTTACTTCTTCACTTTTCTAAATACTTATTACTTCTCAAAGCATACTCCTTAACACTGAAATTCTATCTTCTTTTCTTACTTTACTTCTTCACTTTTCTAAATACTTATTACTTCTCAAAGCATACTCCTTAACACTGAAATTCTATCTTCTTTTCTTACTTTACTTCTTCACTTTCTAAATACTTATTACTTCTCAAATCATACTCCTTTAAACTGAAACTCTATCTTCTTTTCTTACTTTACTTCTTCACTTTTCTAAATACTTATTACTTCTCAAATCATACTCCTTAACACTGAAATTCTATCTTCTTTTCTTACTTTACTTCTTCACTTTTCTAAATACTTATTACTTCTCAAATCATACTCCTTTAAACTGAAACTCTATCTTCTTTTCTTACTTTACTTATTCACTTTTCTAAATACTTATTACTTCTCAAATCATACTCCTTTAAACTGAAACTCTATCTTCTTTTCTTACTTTACTTCTTCACTTTCTAAATACTTATTACTTCTCAAATCATACTCCTTTAAACTGAAACTCTATCTTCTTTTCTTACTTTACTTCTTCACTTTTCTAAATACTTATTACTTCTCAAATCATACTCCTTAACACTGAAATTCTATCTTCTTTTCTTACTTTACTTCTTCACTTTCTAAATACTTATTACTTCTCAAATCATACTCCTTTAAACTGAAACTCTATCTTCTTTTCTTACTTTACTTCTTCACTTTTCTAAATACTTATTACTTCTCAAATCATACTCCTTAACACTGAAATTCTATCTTCTTTTCTTACTTTACTTCTTCACTTTCTAAATACTTATTACTTCTCAAATCATACTCCTTTAAACTGAAACTCTATCTTCTTTTCTTACTTTACTTCTTCACTTTTCTAAATACTTATTACTTCTCAAATCATACTCCTTAACACTGAAATTCTATCTTCTTTTCTTACTTTACTTCTTCACTTTTCTAAATACTTATTACTTCTCAAATCATACTCCTTTAAACTGAAACTCTATCTTCTTTTCTTACTTTACTTATTCACTTTTCTAAATACTTATTACTTCTCAAATCATACTCCTTTAAACTGAAACTCTATCTTCTTTTCTTACTTTACTTCTTTACTTTCCAAATACTTATTACTTCTCAAAGCATACTCCTTAACACTGAAATTCTATCTTCTTTTCTTACTTTACTTCTTCACTTTCTAAATACTTATTACTTCTCAAATCATACTCCTTAACACTGAAATTCTATCTTCTTTTCTTAATTTACTTCTTCACTTTTCTAAATACTTATTACTTCTCAAAGCATACTCCTTAACACTGAAATTCTATCTTCTTTTCTTACTTTACTTCTTTACTTTCTAAATACTTATTACTTCTCAAATCATACTCCTTTAAACTGAAACTCTATCTTCTTTTCTTACTTTACTTCTTCACTTTTCTAAATACTTATTACTTCTCAAATCATACTCCTTTAAACTGAAACTCTATCATCTTTTCTTACTTTACTTCTTTACTTTCTAAATACTTATTACTTCTCAAATCATACTCCTTTAAACTTAAACTCTATCTTCTTTTCTTACTTTACTTCTTTACTTTCCAAATACTTATTACTTCTCAAAGCATACTCCTTAAAACTGAAATTCTATCTTCTTTTCTTACTTTACTTCTTCACTTTTCTAAATACTTATTACTTCTCAAAGCATACTCCTTAACACTGAAATTCTATCTTCTTTTCTTACTTTACTTCTTCACTTTTCTAAATACTTATTACTTCTCAAAGCATACTCCTTAAAACTGAAATTCTTTCTTCTTTTCTTACTTTACTTCTTCACTTTTCTAAATACTTATTACTTCTCAAAGCATACTCCTTAACACTGAAATTCTTTCTTCTTTTCTTACTTTACTTATTCACTTTTCTAAATACTTATTACTTCTCAAAGCATACTCCTTAACACTGAAATTCTATCTTCTTTTCTTACTCTACTTCTTCACTTTTCTAAATACTTATTAATTCTCAAAGCATACTCCTTAACACTGAAATTCTATCTTCTTTTCTTACTCTACTTCTTCACTTTTCTAAATACTTATTACTTCTCAAAGCATACTCCTTAAAACTGAAATTCTTTCTTCTTTTCTTACTTTACTTCTTCACTTTTCTAAATACTTATTACTTCTCAAAGCATACTCCTTAACACTGAAATTCTATCTTCTTTTCTTACTTTACTTCTTCACTTTTCTAAATACTTATTACTTCTCAAATCATACTCCTTTAAACTGAAACTCTATCTTCTTTTCTTACTTTAATCTTTACTTTCCAAATACTTATTACTTCTCAAAGCATACTCCTTAAAACTGAAATTCTATCTTCTTTTCTTACTTTACTTCTTCACTTTTCTAAATACTTATTACTTCTCAAAGCATACTCCTTAACACTGAAATTCTATCTTCTTTTCTTACTTTACTTCTTCACTTTTCTAAATACTTATTACTTCTCAAAGCATACTCCTTAACACTGAAATTCTATCATCTTTTCTTACTTTACTTCTTCACTTTTCTAAATACTTATTACTTCTCAAAGCATACTACTTAAAACTGAAATTCTATCTTCTTTTCTTACTTTACTTCTTCACTTTTCTAAATACTTATTACTTCTCAAAGCATACTCCTTAACACTGAAATTCTTTCTTCTTTTCTTACTTTACTTCTTCACTTTTCTAAATACTTATTACTTCTCAAAGCATACTCCTTAAAACTGAAATTCTTTCTTCTTTTCTTACTTTACTTCTTCACTTTTCTAAATACTTATTACTTCTCAAAGCATACTCCTTAACACTGAAATTCTTTCTTCTTTTCTTACTTTACTTCTTCACTTTTCTAAATACTTATTACTTCTCAAATCATACTCCTTTAAACTGAAACTCTATCTTCTTTTCTTACTTTACTTCTTTACTTTTCTAAATACTTATTACTTCTCAAAGCATACTCCTTAACACTGAAATTCTATCTTCTTTTCTCACTTTACTTACTTACTTTCTAAATACTTATTACTTCTCAAATCATACTCCTTTAAACTGAAACTCTATCTTCTTTTCTTACTTTACTTCTTTACTTTTCTAAATACTTATTACTTCTCAAAGCATACTCCTTTAAACTGAAACTCTATCTTCTTTTCTTACTTTACTTCTTCACTTTTCTAAATACTTATTACTTCTCAAATCATACTCCTTTAAACTGAAACTCTATCATCTTTTCTTACTTTACTTCTTTACTTTCCAAATACTTATTACTTCTCAAATCATACTCCTTTAAACTGAAACTCTATCATCTTTTCTTACTTTACTTACTTACTTTCTAAATACTTATTACTTCTCAAATCATACTCCTTTAAACTGAAACTCTATCTTCTTTTCTTACTTTACTTCTTCACTTTTCTAAATACTTATTACTTCTCAAATCATACTCCTTTAAACTGAAACTCTATCTTCTTTTCTTACTTTACTTCTTTACTTTTCTAAATACTTATTACTTCTCAAATCATACTCCTTTAAACTGAAACTCTATCTTCTTTTCTTACTTTACTTCTTTACTTTCCAAATACTTATTACTTCTCAAAGCATACTCCTTAACACTGAAACTCTTTCTTCTTTTCTTACTTTACTTATTCACTTTTCTAAATACTTATTACTTCTCAAATCATACTCCTTTAAACTGAAACTCTATCTTCTTTTCTTACTTTACTTCTTCACTTTTCTAAATACTTATTACTTCTCAAATCATACTCCTTTAAACTGAAACTCTATCATCTTTTCTTACTTTACTTACTTACTTTCTAAATACTTATTACTTCTCAAATCATACTCCTTTAAACTGAAACTCTATCATCTTTTCTTACTTTACTTACTTACTTTCTAAATACTTATTACTTCTCAAATCATACTCCTTTAAACTGAAACTCTATCATCTTTTCTTACTTTACTTACTTACTTTCCAAATACTTATTACTTCTCAAATCATACTCCTTTAAACTGAAACTCTATCATCTTTTCTTACTTTACTTACTTACTTTCTAAATACTTATTACTTCTCAAATCATACTCCTTTAAACTGAAACTCTATCATCTTTTCTTACTTTACTTACTTACTTTCCAAATACTTATTACTTCTCAAAGCATACTCCTTAACACTGAAACTCTATCATCTTTTCTTACTTTACTTACTTACTTTCTAAATACTTATTACTTCTCAAATCATACTCCTTTAAACTGAAACTCTATCTTCTTTTCTTACTTTACTTCTTCACTTTTCTAAATACTTATTACTTCTCAAATCATACTCCTTTAAACTGAAACTCTATCTTCTTTTCTTACTTTACTTCTTTACTTTCCAAATACTTATTACTTCTCAAAGCATACTCCTTAACACTGAAACTCTTTCTTCTTTTCTTACTTTACTTATTCACTTTTCTAAATACTTATTACTTCTCAAATCATACTCCTTTAAACTGAAACTCTATCTTCTTTTCTTACTTTACTTCTTTACTTTTCTAAATACTTATTACTTCTCAAAGCATACTCCTTTAAACTGAAACTCTATCTTCTTTTCTTACTTTACTTCTTCACTTTTCTAAATACTTATTACTTCTCAAATCATACTCCTTTAAACTGAAACTCTATCATCTTTTCTTACTTTACTTACTTACTTTCTAAATACTTATTACTTCTCAAATCATACTCCTTTAAACTGAAACTCTATCATCTTTTCTTACTTTACTTACTTACTTTCTAAATACTTATTACTTCTCAAATCATACTCCTTTAAACTGAAACTCTATCTTCTTTTCTTACTTTACTTCTTCACTTTTCTAAATACTTATTACTTCTCAAAGCATACTCCTTAACACTGAAATTCTTTCTTCTTTTCTTACTTTACTTCTTCACTTTTCTAAATACTTATTACTTCTCAAAGCATACTCCTTAACACTGAAATTCTTTCTTCTTTTCTTACTTTACTTCTTCACTTTTCTAAATACTTATTACTTCTCAAATCATACTCCTTTAAACTGAAACTCTATCTTCTTTTCTTACTTTACTTCTTTACTTTTCTAAATACTTATTACTTCTCAAAGCATACTCCTTAACACTGAAATTCTATCTTCTTTTCTCACTTTACTTACTTACTTTCTAAATACTTATTACTTCTCAAATCATACTCCTTTAAACTGAAACTCTATCTTCTTTTCTTACTTTACTTCTTTACTTTTCTAAATACTTATTACTTCTCAAAGCATACTCCTTTAAACTGAAACTCTATCTTCTTTTCTTACTTTACTTCTTCACTTTTCTAAATACTTATTACTTCTCAAATCATACTCCTTTAAACTGAAACTCTATCATCTTTTCTTACTTTACTTCTTTACTTTCCAAATACTTATTACTTCTCAAATCATACTCCTTTAAACTGAAACTCTATCTTCTTTTCTTACTTTACTTCTTTACTTTTCTAAATACTTATTACTTCTCAAATCATACTCCTTTAAACTGAAACTCTATCTTCTTTTCTTACTTTACTTCTTTACTTTTCTAAATACTTATTACTTCTCAAAGCATACTCCTTTAAACTGAAACTCTATCTTCTTTTCTTACTTTACTTCTTCACTTTTCTAAATACTTATTACTTCTCAAATCATACTCCTTTAAACTGAAACTCTATCATCTTTTCTTACTTTACTTACTTACTTTCTAAATACTTATTACTTCTCAAATCATACTCCTTTAAACTGAAACTCTATCATCTTTTCTTACTTTACTTACTTACTTTCCAAATACTTATTACTTCTCAAATCATACTCCTTTAAACTGAAACTCTATCTTCTTTTCTTACTTTACTTCTTTACTTTTCTAAATACTTATTACTTCTCAAAGCATACTCCTTAACACTGAAATTCTTTCTTCTTTTCTTACTTTACTTCTTCACTTTTCTAAATACTTATTACTTCTCAAATCATACTCCTTTAAACTGAAACTCTATCATCTTTTCTTACTTTACTTCTTTACTTTCCAAATACTTATTACTTCTCAAATCATACTCCTTTAAACTGAAACTCTATCATCTTTTCTTACTTTACTTACTTACTTTCTAAATACTTATTACTTCTCAAATCATACTCCTTTAAACTGAAACTCTATCTTCTTTTCTTACTTTACTTCTTTACTTTCCAAATACTTATTACTTCTCAAATCATACTCCTTTAAACTGAAACTCTATCATCTTTTCTTACTTTACTTACTTACTTTCTAAATACTTATTACTTCTCAAATCATACTCCTTTAAACTGAAACTCTATCTTCTTTTCTTACTTTACTTCTTCACTTTTCTAAATACTTATTACTTCTCAAATCATACTCCTTTAAACTGAAACTCTATCTTCTTTTCTTACTTTACTTCTTTACTTTCCAAATACTTATTACTTCTCAAAGCATACTCCTTAACACTGAAACTCTTTCTTCTTTTCTTACTTTACTTATTCACTTTTCTAAATACTTATTACTTCTCAAAGCATACTCCTTAACACTGAAATTCTTTCTTCTTTTCTTACTTTACTTCTTCACTTTTCTAAATACTTATTACTTCTCAAAGCATACTCCTTAACACTGAAATTCTATCTCCTTTTCTTACTTTACTTCTTCACTTTCTAAATACTTATTACTTCTCAAATCATACTCCTTAACACTGAAATTCTATCTTCTTTTCTTACTTTACTTCTTCACTTTTCTAAATACTTATTACTTCTCAAAGCATACTCCTTAAAACTGAAATTCTTTCTTCTTTTCTTACTTTACTTCTTCACTTTTCTAAATACTTATTACTTCTCAAAGCATACTCCTTAACACTGAAATTCTATCTTCTTTTCTTACTTTACTTCTTCACTTTTCTAAATACTTATTACTTCTCAAAGCATACTCCTTAACACTGAAATTCTTTCTTCTTTTCTTACTTTACTTCTTCACTTTTCTAAATAATTATTACTTCTCAAAGCATACTCCTTAACACTGAAATTCTTTCTTCTTTTCTTACTTTACTTCTTCACTTTCCAAAAACTTATTACTTCTCAAAGAATACTCCTTAAAACTGAAACTCTATCATCTTTTCTTACTTTACTTCTTTACTTTCTAAATACTTATTACTTCTCAAATCATACTCCTTTAAACTGAAACTCTATCTTCTTTTCTTACTTTACTTCTTCACTTTTCTAAATACTTATTACTTCTCAAAGCATACTCCTTAACACTGAAATTCTATCTTCTTTTCTTACTTTACTTATTCACTTTTCTAAATACTTATTACTTCTCAAAGCATACTACTTAAAACTGAAATTCTATCTTCTTTTCTTACTTTACTTCTTTACTTTCTAAATACTTATTACTTCTCAAATCATACTCCTTTAAACTGAAACTCTATCTTTTTTTCCTACTTTACTTCTTTACTTTCTAAATACTTATTACTTCTCAAAGCATACTCCTTAACACTGAAATTCTATCTTCTTTTCTTACTTTACTTCTTCACTTTCTAAATACTTATTACTTCTCAAATCATACTCCTTAACACTGAAATTCTATCTTCTTTTCTCACTTTACTTACTTACTTTCTAAATACTTATTACTTCTCAAAGCATACTCCTTAAAACTGAAATTCTTTCTTCTTTTCTTACTTTACTTCTTCACTTTTCTAAATACTTATTACTTCTCAAATCATACTCCTTTAAACTGAAACTCTATCTTCTTTTCTTACTTTACTTCTTTACTTTCTAAATACTTATTACTTCTCAAATCATACTCCTTTAAACTGAAACTCTATCTTCTTTTCTTACTTTACTTCTTCACTTTTCTAAATACTTATTACTTCTCAAAGAATACTCCTTAAAACTGAAACTCTATCTTCTTTTCTTACTTTACTTCTTCACTTTTCTAAATACTTATTACTTCTCAAAGAATACTCCTTAAAACTGAAACTCTATCATCTTTTCTTACTTTACTTCTTTACTTTCTAAATACTTATTACTTCTCAAATCATACTCCTTTAAACTGAAACTCTATCTTCTTTTCTTACTTTACTTCTTCACTTTTCTAAATACTTATTACTTCTCAAAGCATACTCCTTTAAACTGAAACTCTATCTTCTTTTCTTACTTTACTTCTTTACTTTCCAAATACTTATTACTTCTCAAATCATACTCCTTTAAACTGAAACTCTATCTTCTTTTCTTACTTTACTTCTTCACTTTTCAAAATACTTATTACTTCTCAAAGCATACTCCTTAACACTGAAATTCTATCTTCTTTTCTTACTTTACTTATTCACTTTTCTAAATACTTATTACTTCTCAAAGCATACTACTTAAAACTGAAATTCTATCTTCTTTTCTTACTTTACTTCTTCACTTTTCTAAATACTTATTACTTCTCAAAGCATACTCCTTAACACTGAAACTCTATCTTCTTTTCTTACTTTACTTCTTTACTTTCTAAATACTTATTACTTCTCAAATCATACTCCTTTAAACTGAAACTCTATCTTCTTTTCTTACTTTACTTATTCACTTTTCTAAATACTTATTACTTCTCAAATCATACTCCTTAACACTGAAATTCTATCTTCTTTTCTCACTTTACTTACTTACTTTCTAAATACTTATTACTTCTCAAAGCATACTCCTTAAAACTGAAATTCTTTCTTCTTTTCTTACTTTACTTCTTCACTTTTCTAAATACTTATTACTTCTCAAATCATACTCCTTTAAACTGAAACTCTATCTTCTTTTCTTACTTTACTTCTTTACTTTCTAAATACTTATTACTTCTCAAATCATACTCCTTTAAACTGAAACTCTATCTTCTTTTCTTACTTTACTTCTTCACTTTTCTAAATACTTATTACTTCTCAAAGAATACTCCTTAAAACTGAAACTCTATCTTCTTTTCTTACTTTACTTCTTCACTTTTCTAAATACTTATTACTTCTCAAAGAATACTCCTTAAAACTGAAACTCTATCTTCTTTTCTTACTTTACTTCTTTACTTTCTAAATACTTATTACTTCTCAAATCATACTCCTTTAAACTGAAACTCTATCTTCTTTTCTTACTTTACTTCTTCACTTTTCTAAATACTTATTACTTCTCAAAGCATACTCCTTTAAACTGAAACTCTATCTTCTTTTCTTACTTTACTTCTTTACTTTCCAAATACTTATTACTTCTCAAATCATACTCCTTTAAACTGAAACTCTATCTTCTTTTCTTACTTTACTTCTTTACTTTCCAAATACTTATTACTTCTCAAATCATACTCCTTTAAACTGAAACTCTATCATCTTTTCTTACTTTACTTACTTACTTTCTAAATACTTATTACTTCTCAAATCATACTCCTTTAAACTGAAACTCTATCTTCTTTTCTTACTTTACTTCTTCACTTTTCTAAATACTTATTACTTCTCAAAGCATACTCCTTAACACTGAAATTCTATCTTCTTTTCTTACTTTACTTCTTCACTTTTCTAAATACTTATTACTTCTCAAATCATACTCCTTTAAACTGAAACTCTATCTTCTTTTCTTACTTTACTTCTTTACTTTCCAAATACTTATTACTTCTCAAAGAATACTCCTTTAAACTGAAACTCTATCATCTTTTCTTACTTTACTTCTTCACTTTTCTAAATACTTATTACTTCTCAAAGCATACTACTTAAAACTGAAATTCTATCTTCTTTTCTTACTTTACTTCTTCACTTTTCTAAATACTTATTACTTCTCAAAGCATACTCCTTAACACTGAAATTCTTTCTTCTTTTCTTACTTTACTTCTTCACTTTTCTAAATACTTATTACTTCTCAAAGCATACTCCTTAACACTGAAATTCTATCTTCTTTTCTTACTTTACTTCTTCACTTTTCTAAATACTTATTACTTCTCAAAGAATACTCCTTAACACTGAAATTCTATCTTCTTTTCTTACTTTACTTCTTCACTTTTCTAAATACTTATTACTTCTCAAAGCATACTCCTTAACACTGAAATTCTATCTTCTTTTCTTACTTTACTTCTTTACTTTCTAAATACTTATTACTTCTCAAATCATACTCCTTAACACTGAAATTCTATCTTCTTTTCTTACTTTACTTCTTTACTTTCTAAATACTTATTACTTCTCAAATCATACTCCTTTAAACTGAAACTCTATCTTTTTTTCTTACTTTACTTCTTCACTTTTCTAAATACTTATTACTTCTCAAAGCATACTCCTTAAAACTGAAACTCTATCTTTTTTTCTTACTTTACTTCTTCACTTTTCTAAATACTTATTACTTCTCAAAGCATACTCCTTTAAACTGAAACTCTATCTTCTTTTCTTACTTTACTTCTTTACTTTCCAAATACTTATTACTTCTCAAATCATACTCCTTAACACTGAAACTCTATATTCTTTTCTTACTTTACTTACTTACTTTCCAAATACTTATTACTTCTCAAATCATACTCCTTTAAACTGAAACTCTATATTCTTTTCTTACTTTACTTCTTTACTTTCCAAATACTTATTACTTCTCAAATCATACTCCTTTAAACTGAAACTCTATCATCTTTTCTTACTTTACTTACTTACTTTCTAAATACTTATTACTTCTCAAATCATACTCCTTTAAACTGAAACTCTATCTTCTTTTCTTACTTTACTTCTTTACTTTTCAAAATACTTATTACTTCTCAAAGCATACTCCTTAACACTGAAATTCTATCTTCTTTTCTTACTTTACTTATTCACTTTTCTAAATACTTATTACTTCTCAAAGCATACTCCTTTAAACTGAAACTCTATATTCTTTTCTTACTTTACTTCTTTACTTTCCAAATACTTATTACTTCTCAAATCATACTCCTTTAAACTGAAACTCTATATTCTTTTCTTACTTTACTTCTTTACTTTCCAAATACTTATTACTTCTCAAATCATACTCCTTTAAACTGAAACTCTATATTCTTTTCTTACTTTACTTCTTTACTTTCCAAATACTTATTACTTCTCAAATCATACTCCTTTAAACTGAAACTCTATCATCTTTTCTTACTTTACTTCTTCACTTTTCAAAATACTTATTACTTCTCAAAGCATACTCCTTAACACTGAAATTCTATCTTCTTTTCTTACTTTACTTATTCACTTTTCTAAATACTTATTACTTCTCAAAGAATACTCCTTAAAACTGAAACTCTATCATCTTTTCTTACTTTACTTCTTTACTTTCTAAATACTTATTACTTCTCAAATCATACTCCTTTAAACTGAAACTCTATCTTCTTTTCTTACTTTACTTCTTCACTTTTCTAAATACTTATTACTTCTCAAATCATACTCCTTTAAACTGAAACTCTATCTTCTTTTCTTACTTTACTTCTTTACTTTCCAAATACTTATTACTTCTCAAAGAATACTCCTTTAAACTGAAACTCTATCATCTTTTCTTACTTTACTTCTTCACTTTTCTAAATACTTATTACTTCTCAAAGCATACTACTTAAAACTGAAATTCTATCTTCTTTTCTTACTTTACTTCTTCACTTTTCTAAATACTTATTACTTCTCAAAGCATACTCCTTAACACTGAAATTCTTTCTTCTTTTCTTACTTTACTTCTTCACTTTTCTAAATACTTATTACTTCTCAAAGCATACTCCTTAACACTGAAATTCTATCTTCTTTTCTTACTTTACTTCTTCACTTTTCTAAATACTTATTACTTCTCAAAGAATACTCCTTAACACTGAAATTCTATCTTCTTTTCTTACTTTACTTCTTCACTTTTCTAAATACTTATTACTTCTCAAAGCATACTCCTTAACACTGAAATTCTATCTTCTTTTCTTACTTTACTTCTTTACTTTCTAAATACTTATTACTTCTCAAATCATACTCCTTAACACTGAAATTCTATCTTCTTTTCTTACTTTACTTCTTTACTTTCTAAATACTTATTACTTCTCAAATCATACTCCTTTAAACTGAAACTCTATCTTTTTTTCTTACTTTACTTCTTCACTTTTCTAAATACTTATTACTTCTCAAAGCATACTCCTTAAAACTGAAACTCTATCTTTTTTTCTTACTTTACTTCTTCACTTTTCTAAATACTTATTACTTCTCAAAGCATACTCCTTTAAACTGAAACTCTATCTTCTTTTCTTACTTTACTTCTTTACTTTCCAAATACTTATTACTTCTCAAATCATACTCCTTAACACTGAAACTCTATATTCTTTTCTTACTTTACTTACTTACTTTCCAAATACTTATTACTTCTCAAATCATACTCCTTTAAACTGAAACTCTATATTCTTTTCTTACTTTACTTCTTTACTTTCCAAATACTTATTACTTCTCAAATCATACTCCTTTAAACTGAAACTCTATCATCTTTTCTTACTTTACTTACTTACTTTCTAAATACTTATTACTTCTCAAATCATACTCCTTTAAACTGAAACTCTATCTTCTTTTCTTACTTTACTTCTTTACTTTTCAAAATACTTATTACTTCTCAAAGCATACTCCTTAACACTGAAATTCTATCTTCTTTTCTTACTTTACTTATTCACTTTTCTAAATACTTATTACTTCTCAAAGCATACTCCTTTAAACTGAAACTCTATATTCTTTTCTTACTTTACTTCTTTACTTTCCAAATACTTATTACTTCTCAAATCATACTCCTTTAAACTGAAACTCTATATTCTTTTCTTACTTTACTTCTTTACTTTCCAAATACTTATTACTTCTCAAATCATACTCCTTTAAACTGAAACTCTATATTCTTTTCTTACTTTACTTCTTTACTTTCCAAATACTTATTACTTCTCAAATCATACTCCTTTAAACTGAAACTCTATCATCTTTTCTTACTTTACTTACTTACTTTCTAAATACTTATTACTTCTCAAATCATACTCCTTTAAACTGAAACTCTATCTTCTTTTCTTACTTTACTTCTTTACTTTTCAAAATACTTATTACTTCTCAAAGCATACTCCTTAACACTGAAATTCTATCTTCTTTTCTTACTTTACTTATTCACTTTTCTAAATACTTATTACTTCTCAAAGCATACTCCTTAACACTGAAATTCTATCTTCTTTTCTTATTTTACTTCTTTACTTTCCAAATACTTATTACTTCTCAAATCATACTCCTTAACACTGAAACTCTATCATCTTTTCTTACTTTACTTACTTACTTTCTAAATACTTATTACTTCTCAAATCATACTCCTTTAAACTGAAACTCTATCTTCTTTTCTTACTTTACTTCTTTACTTTCCAAATACTTATTACTTCTCAAAGCATACTCCTTAACACTGAAATTCTATCTTCTTTTCTTACTTTACTTCTTCACTTTCTAAATACTTATTACTTCTCAAATCATACTCCTTAACACTGAAATTCTATCTTCTTTTCTTACTTTACTTCTTCACTTTTCTAAATACTTATTACTTCTCAAAGAATACTCCTTTAAACTGAAACTCTATCTTCTTTTCTTACTTTACTTCTTTACTTTCTAAATACTTATTACTTCTCAAATCATACTCCTTTAAACTGAAACTCTATCTTCTTTTCTTACTTTACTTCTTCACTTTTCTAAATACTTATTACTTCTCAAAGAATACTCCTTAAAACTGAAACTCTATCTTCTTTTCTTACTTTACTTCTTTACTTTCCAAATACTTATTACTTCTCAAAGCATACTCCTTAACACTGAAATTCTATCTTCTTTTCTTACTTTACTTCTTCACTTTCTAAATACTTATTACTTCTCAAATCATACTCCTTAACACTGAAATTCTATCTTCTTTTCTTACTTTACTTCTTCACTTTTCTAAATACTTATTACTTCTCAAAGAATACTCCTTTAAACTGAAACTCTATCTTCTTTTCTTACTTTACTTCTTTACTTTCTAAATACTTATTACTTCTCAAATCATACTCCTTTAAACTGAAACTCTATCTTCTTTTCTTACTTTACTTCTTCACTTTTCAAAATACTTATTACTTCTCAAAGCATACTCCTTAACACTGAAATTCTATCTTCTTTTCTTACTTTACTTATTCACTTTTCTAAATACTTATTACTTCTCAAAGCATACTACTTAAAACTGAAATTCTATCTTCTTTTCTTACTTTACTTCTTCACTTTTCTAAATACTTATTACTTCTCAAATCATACTCCTTAAAACTGAAACTCTATCTTCTTTTCTTACTTTACTTCTTTACTTTCTAAATACTTATTACTTCTCAAATCATACTCCTTTAAACTGAAACTCTATCTTCTTTTCTTACTTTACTTATTCACTTTTCTAAATACTTATTACTTCTCAAAGCATACTCCTTAACACTGAAATTCTATCTTCTTTTCTTACTTTACTTCTTCACTTTTCAAAATACTTATTACTTCTCAAAGCATACTCCTTAACACTGAAATTCTATCTTCTTTTCTTACTTTACTTATTCACTTTTCTAAATACTTATTACTTCTCAAAGCATACTCCTTAACACTGAAATTCTATCTTCTTTTCTTATTTTACTTCTTTACTTTCCAAATACTTATTACTTCTCAAATCATACTCCTTAACACTGAAACTCTATCATCTTTTCTTACTTTACTTACTTACTTTCTAAATACTTATTACTTCTCAAATCATACTCCTTTAAACTGAAACTCTATCTTCTTTTCTTACTTTACTTCTTTACTTTCCAAATACTTATTACTTCTCAAAGCATACTCCTTAACACTGAAATTCTATCTTCTTTTCTTACTTTACTTCTTCACTTTCTAAATACTTATTACTTCTCAAATCATACTCCTTAACACTGAAATTCTATCTTCTTTTCTTACTTTACTTCTTCACTTTTCTAAATACTTATTACTTCTCAAAGAATACTCCTTTAAACTGAAACTCTATCTTCTTTTCTTACTTTACTTCTTTACTTTCTAAATACTTATTACTTCTCAAATCATACTCCTTTAAACTGAAACTCTATCTTCTTTTCTTACTTTACTTCTTCACTTTTCTAAATACTTATTACTTCTCAAAGAATACTCCTTAAAACTGAAACTCTATCTTCTTTTCTTACTTTACTTCTTTACTTTCCAAATACTTATTACTTCTCAAAGCATACTCCTTAACACTGAAATTCTATCTTCTTTTCTTACTTTACTTCTTCACTTTCTAAATACTTATTACTTCTCAAATCATACTCCTTAACACTGAAATTCTATCTTCTTTTCTTACTTTACTTCTTCACTTTTCTAAATACTTATTACTTCTCAAAGAATACTCCTTTAAACTGAAACTCTATCTTCTTTTCTTACTTTACTTCTTTACTTTCTAAATACTTATTACTTCTCAAATCATACTCCTTTAAACTGAAACTCTATCTTCTTTTCTTACTTTACTTCTTCACTTTTCAAAATACTTATTACTTCTCAAAGCATACTCCTTAACACTGAAATTCTATCTTCTTTTCTTACTTTACTTATTCACTTTTCTAAATACTTATTACTTCTCAAAGCATACTACTTAAAACTGAAATTCTATCTTCTTTTCTTACTTTACTTCTTCACTTTTCTAAATACTTATTACTTCTCAAAGAATACTCCTTAAAACTGAAACTCTATCTTCTTTTCTTACTTTACTTCTTTACTTTCTAAATACTTATTACTTCTCAAATCATACTCCTTTAAACTGAAACTCTATCTTCTTTTCTTACTTTACTTATTCACTTTTCTAAATACTTATTACTTCTCAAAGCATACTCCTTAACACTGAAATTCTATCTTCTTTTCTTACTTTACTTCTTCACTTTTCAAAATACTTATTACTTCTCAAATCATACTCCTTAACACTGAAATTCTATCTTCTTTTCTTACTTTACTTCTTCACTTTTCTAAATACTTATTACTTCTCAAAGAATACTCCTTTAAACTGAAACTCTATATTTTTTTTTACTTTACTTCTTTACTTTCTAAATACTTATTACTTCTCAAAGAATACTCCTTAAAACTGAAACTCTATCTTCTTTTCTTACTTTACTTCTTCACTTTTCTAAATACTTATTACTTCTCAAAGAATACTCCTTAAAACTGAAACTCTATCTTCTTTTCTTACTTTACTTCTTCACTTTTCTAAATACTTATTACTTCTCAAATCATACTCCTTTAAACTGAAACTCTATCTTCTTTTCTTACTTTACTTCTTTACTTTCTAAATACTTATTACTTCTCAAATCATACTCCTTAACACTGAAATTCTATCTTCTTTTCTTACTTTACTTCTTTACTTTCTAAATACTTATTACTTCTCAAATCATACTCCTTTAAACTGAAACTCTATCTTTTTTTCTTACTTTACTTCTTCACTTTTCTAAATACTTATTACTTCTCAAAGCATACTCCTTAAAACTGAAACTCTATCTTTTTTTCTTACTTTACTTCTTCACTTTTCTAAATACTTATTACTTCTCAAAGCATACTCCTTTAAACTGAAACTCTATCTTCTTTTCTTACTTTACTTCTTTACTTTCCAAATACTTATTACTTCTCAAAGCATACTCCTTAACACTGAAATTCTATCTTCTTTTCTTACTTTACTTCTTCACTTTCTAAATACTTATTACTTCTCAAATCATACTCCTTAACACTGAAATTCTATCTTCTTTTCTTACTTTACTTCTTCACTTTTCTAAATACTTATTACTTCTCAAAGAATACTCCTTAAAACTGAAACTCTATCTTCTTTTCTTACTTTACTTCTTTACTTTCTAAATACTTATTACTTCTCAAATCATACTCCTTTAAACTGAAACTCTATCATCTTTTCTTACTTTACTTACTTACTTTCTAAATACTTATTACTTCTCAAAGAATACTCCTTAAAACTGAAACTCTATCTTCTTTTCTTACTTTACTTCTTTACTTTTCAAAATACTTATTACTTCTCAAATCATACTCCTTTAAACTGAAACTCTATCTTCTTTTCTTACTTTACTTCTTTACTTTCTAAATACTTATTACTTCTCAAATCATACTCCTTTAAACTGAAACTCTATCTTTTTTTCTTACTTTACTTCTTCACTTTTCTAAATACTTATTACTTCTCAAAGCATACTCCTTTAAACTGAAACTCTATATTCTTTTCTTACTTTACTTCTTTACTTTCCAAATACTTATTACTTCTCAAATCATACTCCTTTAAACTGAAACTCTATATTCTTTTCTTACTTTACTTCTTTACTTTCCAAATACTTATTACTTCTCAAATCATACTCCTTTAAACTGAAACTCTATATTCTTTTCTTACTTTACTTCTTTACTTTCCAAATACTTATTACTTCTCAAATCATACTCCTTTAAACTGAAACTCTATCATCTTTTCTTACTTTACTTACTTACTTTCTAAATACTTATTACTTCTCAAATCATACTCCTTTAAACTGAAACTCTATCTTCTTTTCTTACTTTACTTCTTTACTTTTCAAAATACTTATTACTTCTCAAAGCATACTCCTTAACACTGAAATTCTATCTTCTTTTCTTACTTTACTTATTCACTTTTCTAAATACTTATTACTTCTCAAAGCATACTCCTTAACACTGAAATTCTATCTTCTTTTCTTATTTTACTTCTTTACTTTCCAAATACTTATTACTTCTCAAATCATACTCCTTAACACTGAAACTCTATCATCTTTTCTTACTTTACTTACTTACTTTCTAAATACTTATTACTTCTCAAATCATACTCCTTTAAACTGAAACTCTATCTTCTTTTCTTACTTTACTTCTTCACTTTCCAAATACTTATTACTTCTCAAAGCATACTCCTTAACACTGAAATTCTATCTTCTTTTCTTACTTTACTTCTTCACTTTTCTAAATACTTATTACTTCTCAAATCATACTCCTTAACACTGAAATTCTATCTTCTTTTCTTACTTTACTTCTTCACTTTTCTAAATACTTATTACTTCTCAAAGAATACTCCTTTAAACTGAAACTCTATCTTCTTTTCTTACTTTACTTCTTTACTTTCTAAATACTTATTACTTCTCAAATCATACTCCTTTAAACTGAAACTCTATCTTCTTTTCTTACTTTACTTCTTCACTTTTCTAAATACTTATTACTTCTCAAAGAATACTCCTTAAAACTGAAACTCTATCTTCTTTTCTTACTTTACTTCTTTACTTTCCAAATACTTATTACTTCTCAAAGCATACTCCTTAACACTGAAATTCTATCTTCTTTTCTTACTTTACTTCTTCACTTTCTAAATACTTATTACTTCTCAAATCATACTCCTTAACACTGAAATTCTATCTTCTTTTCTTACTTTACTTCTTCACTTTTCTAAATACTTATTACTTCTCAAAGAATACTCCTTTAAACTGAAACTCTATCTTCTTTTCTTACTTTACTTCTTTACTTTCTAAATACTTATTACTTCTCAAATCATACTCCTTTAAACTGAAACTCTATCTTCTTTTCTTACTTTACTTCTTCACTTTTCTAAATACTTATTACTTCTCAAAGAATACTCCTTAAAACTGAAACTCTATCATCTTTTCTTACTTTACTTATTCACTTTTCTAAATACTTATTACTTCTCAAAGCATACTCCTTAACACTGAAATTCTATCTTCTTTTCTTACTTTACTTCTTCACTTTTCAAAATACTTATTACTTCTCAAAGCATACTCCTTAACACTGAAATTCTATCTTCTTTTCTTACTTTACTTATTCACTTTTCTAAATACTTATTACTTCTCAAAGCATACTACTTAAAACTGAAATTCTATCTTCTTTTCTTACTTTACTTCTTCACTTTTCTAAATACTTATTACTTCTCAAAGAATACTCCTTAAAACTGAAACTCTATCTTCTTTTCTTACTTTACTTCTTTACTTTCTAAATACTTATTACTTCTCAAATCATACTCCTTTAAACTGAAACTCTATCTTCTTTTCTTACTTTACTTATTCACTTTTCTAAATACTTATTACTTCTCAAAGCATACTCCTTAAAACTGAAATTCTATCTTCTTTTCTTACTTTACTTCTTCACTTTTCTAAATACTTATTACTTCTCAAAGCATACTCCTTAACACTGAAATTCTATCTTCTTTTCTTACTTTACTTCTTCACTTTTCTAAATACTTATTACTTCTCAAAGCATACTCCTTTAAACTGAAACTGTATCATCTTTTCTTACTTTACTTACTTACTTTCTAAATACTTATTACTTCTCAAATCATACTCCTTTAAACTGAAACTCTATCTTCTTTTCTTACTTTACTTCTTTACTTTCCAAATACTTATTACTTCTCAAAGCATACTCCTTAACACTGAAATTCTATCTTCTTTTCTTACTTTACTTCTTCACTTTCTAAATACTTATTACTTCTCAAATCATACTCCTTTAAACTGAAATTCTATCTTCTTTTCTTACTTTACTTCTTCACTTTTCTAAATACTTATTACTTCTCAAATCATACTCCTTTAAACTGAAACTCTATCTTCTTTTCTTACTTTACTTCTTTACTTTTCAAAATACTTATTACTTCTCAAATCATACTCCTTTAAACTGAAACTCTATCTTCTTTTCTTACTTTACTTCTTTACTTTCTAAATACTTATTACTTCTCAAATCATACTCCTTTAAACTGAAACTCTATCTTTTTTTCTTACTTTACTTCTTCACTTTTCTAAATACTTATTACTTCTCAAATCATACTCCTTTAAACTGAAACTCTATATTTTTTTTTACTTTACTTCTTCACTTTTCTAAATACTTATTACTTCTCAAATCATACTCCTTAACACTGAAATTCTATCTTCTTTTCTTACTTTACTTCTTTACTTTTCTAAATACTTATTACTTCTCAAAGCATACTCCTTAACACTGAAATTCTATCTTCTTTTCTTACTTTACTTATTCACTTTTCTAAATACTTATTACTTCTCAAAGCATACTACTTAAAACTGAAATTCTATCTTCTTTTCTTACTTTACTTCTTCACTTTTCTAAATACTTATTACTTCTCAAAGCATACTCCTTAACACTGAAATTCTATCTTCTTTTCTTACTTTACTTCTTCACTTTTCTAAATACTTATTACTTCTCAAAGCATACTCCTTAACACTGAAATTCTATCTTCTTTTCTTACTTTACTTCTTTACTTTTCAAAATACTTATTACTTCTCAAAGCATACTCCTTAACACTGAAATTCTATCTTCTTTTCTTACTTTACTTCTTCACTTTTCTAAATACTTATTACTTCTCAAAGCATACTCCTTAACACTGAAATTCTATCTTCTTTTCTTACTTTACTTCTTCACTTTTCTAAATACTTATTACTTCTCAAAGCATACTCCTTAACACTGAAATTCTATCTTCTTTTCTTACTTTACTTCTTCACTTTTCTAAATACTTATTACTTCTCAAAGCATACTCCTTAACACTGAAATTCTATCTTCTTTTCTTACTTTACTTCTTCACTTTTCAAAATACTTATTACTTCTCAAAGCATACTCCTTAACACTGAAATTCTATCTTCTTTTCTTACTTTACTTCTTCACTTTTCTAAATACTTATTACTTCTCAAAGCATACTCCTTAACACTGAAATTCTATCTTCTTTTCTTACTTTACTTATTCACTTTTCTAAATACTTATTACTTCTCAAAGCATACTACTTAAAACTGAAATTCTATCTTCTTTTCTTACTTTACTTCTTCACTTTTCTAAATACTTATTACTTCTCAAAGCATACTCCTTAACACTGAAATTCTATCTTCTTTTCTTACTTTACTTCTTCACTTTTCTAAATACTTATTACTTCTCAAAGCATACTCCTTAACACTGAAATTCTATCTTCTTTTCTTACTTTACTTCTTTACTTTTCAAAATACTTATTACTTCTCAAAGCATACTCCTTAACACTGAAATTCTATCTTCTTTTCTTACTTTACTTATTCACTTTTCTAAATACTTATTACTTCTCAAAGCATACTACTTAAAACTGAAATTCTATCTTCTTTTCTTACTTTACTTCTTCACTTTTCTAAATACTTATTACTTCTCAAAGCATACTCCTTAACACTGAAATTCTATCTTCTTTTCTTACTTTACTTATTCACTTTTCAAAATACTTATTACTTCTCAAAGCATACTCCTTAAC
>CAMPDV010006805.1:0-16751 GCA_946699065.1 Loxodes magnus
TGAGAATACGAAATTTTAATACCAGAGTGAGTTAACAATGTATGAAAAATAGTTGTGTAATTTTTAAAGTAAAAAAAAACATTGTTTTATAGATGTTTTGAAGTGAGAATACGAAATTTTAATACCAGAGTGAGTTAACAATGTATGAAAAATAGTTGTGTAATTTTTAAAGTAAAAAAAAACATTGTTTTTGTTATGTTTTGGAGTGAGAATACGAAATTTTAATACCAGAGTGAGTTAACAATGTATGAAAAATAGTTGTGTAATTTTTAAAGTAAAAAAAAACATTGTTTTTGTTATGTTTTGGAGTGAGAATACGAAATTTTAATACCAGAGTGAGTTAACAATGTATGAAAAATAGTTGTGTAATTTTTAAAGTAAAAAAAAACCTTGTTTTATAGATGTTTTGAAGTGAGAATACGAAATTTTAATACCAGAGTGAGTTAACAATGTATGAAAAATAGTTGTGTAATTTTTAAAGTAATAAAAAACATTGTTTTTGTTATGTTTTGGAGTGAGAATACGAAATTTTAATACCAGAGTGAGTTAACAATGTATGAAAAATAGTTGTGTAATTTTTAAAGTAAAAAAAAACATTGTTTTTGATATGTTTTGGAGTGAGAATACGAAATTTTAATACCAGAGTGAGTTAACAATGTATGAAAAATAGTTGTGTAATTTTTAAAGTAAAAAAAAACATTGTTTTATAGATGTTTTGGAGTGAGAATACGAAATTTTAATACCAGAGTGAGTTAACAATGTATGAAAAATAGTTGTGTAATTTTTAAAGTAAAAAAAAACATTGTTTTTGATATGTTTTGGAGTGAGAATACGAAATTTTAATACCAGAGTGAGTTAACAATGTATGAAAAATAGTTGTGTAATTTTTAAAGTAAAAAAAAACATTGTTTTTGTTATGTTTTGGAGTGAGAATACGAAATTTTAATACCAGAGTGAGTTAACAATGTATGAAAAATAGTTGTGTAATTTTTAAAGTAAAAAAAAACATTGTTTTTGTTATGTTTTGGAGTGAGAATACGAAATTTTAATACCAGAGTGAGTTAACAATGTATGAAAAATAGTTGTGTAATTTTTAAAGTAAAAAAAAACATTGTTTTTGTTATGTTTTGGAGTGAGAATACGAAATTTTAATACCAGAGTGAGTTAACAATGTATGAAAAATAGTTGTGTAATTTTTAAAGTAAAAAAAAACCTTGTTTTATAGATGTTTTGAAGTGAGAATACGAAATTTTAATACCAGAGTGAGTTAACAATGTATGAAAAATAGTTGTGTAATTTTTAAAGTAAAAAAAAACATTGTTTTATAGATGTTTTGAAGTGAGAATACGAAATTTTAATACCAGAGTGAGTTAACAATGTATGAAAAATAGTTGTGTAATTTTTAAAGTAAAAAAAAACATTGTTTTTGTTATGTTTTGGAGTGAGAATACGAAATTTTAATACCAGAGTGAGTTAACAATGTATGAAAAATAGTTGTGTAATTTTTAAAGTAAAAAAAAACATTGTTTTATAGATGTTTTGAAGTGAGAATACGAAATTTTAATACCAGAGTGAGTTAACAATGTATGAAAAATAGTTGTGTAATTTTTAAAGTAAAAAAAAACATTGTTTTTGATATGTTTTGGAGTGAGAATACGAAATTTTAATACCAGAGTGAGTTAACAATGTATGAAAAATAGTTGTGTAATTTTTAAAGTAAAAAAAAACATTGTTTTATAGATGTTTTGGAGTGAGAATACGAAATTTTAATACCAGAGTGAGTTAACAATGTATGAAAAATAGTTGTGTAATTTTTAAAGTAAAAAAAAACATTGTTTTTGATATGTTTTGGAGTGAGAATACGAAATTTTAATACCAGAGTGAGTTAACAATGTATGAAAAATAGTTGTGTAATTTTTAAAGTAAAAAAAAACATTGTTTTATAGATGTTTTGAAGTGAGAATACGAAATTTTAATACCAGAGTGAGTTAACAATGTATGAAAAATAGTTGTGTAATTTTTAAAGTAAAAAAAAACATTGTTTTTGTTATGTTTTGGAGTGAGAATACGAAATTTTAATACCAGAGTGAGTTAACAATGTATGAAAAATAGTTGTGTAATTTTTAAAGTAAAAAAAAACATTGTTTTTGTTATGTTTTGGAGTGAGAATACGAAATTTTAATACCAGAGTGAGTTAACAATGTATGAAAAATAGTTGTGTAATTTTTAAAGTAAAAAAAAACCTTGTTTTATAGATGTTTTGAAGTGAGAATACGAAATTTTAATACCAGAGTGAGTTAACAATGTATGAAAAATAGTTGTGTAATTTTTAAAGTAATAAAAAACATTGTTTTTGTTATGTTTTGGAGTGAGAATACGAAATTTTAATACCAGAGTGAGTTAACAATGTATGAAAAATAGTTGTGTAATTTTTAAAGTAAAAAAAAAACATTGTTTTTGATATGTTTTGGAGTGAGAATACGAAATTTTAATACCAGAGTGAGTTAACAATGTATGAAAAATAGTTGTGTAATTTTTAAAGTAAAAAAAAACATTGTTTTATAGATGTTTTGGAGTGAGAATACGAAATTTTAATACCAGAGTGAGTTAACAATGTATGAAAAATAGTTGTGTAATTTTTAAAGTAAAAAAAAACATTGTTTTTGATATGTTTTGGAGTGAGAATACGAAATTTTAATACCAGAGTGAGTTAACAATGTATGAAAAATAGTTGTGTAATTTTTAAAGTAAAAAAAAACATTGTTTTTGTTATGTTTTGGAGTGAGAATACGAAATTTTAATACCAGAGTGAGTTAACAATGTATGAAAAATAGTTGTGTAATTTTTAAAGTAAAAAAAAACATTGTTTTTGTTATGTTTTGGAGTGAGAATACGAAATTTTAATACCAGAGTGAGTTAACAATGTATGAAAAATAGTTGTGTAATTTTTAAAGTAAAAAAAAAACCTTGTTTTATAGATGTTTTGAAGTGAGAATACGAAATTTTAATACCAGAGTGAGTTAACAATGTATGAAAAATAGTTGTGTAATTTTTAAAGTAAAAAAAAACATTGTTTTATAGATGTTTTGAAGTGAGAATACGAAATTTTAATACCAGAGTGAGTTAACAATGTATGAAAAATAGTTGTGTAATTTTTAAAGTAAAAAAAAACATTGTTTTTGTTATGTTTTGGAGTGAGAATACGAAATTTTAATACCAGAGTGAGTTAACAATGTATGAAAAATAGTTGTGTAATTTTTAAAGTAAAAAAAAACATTGTTTTATAGATGTTTTGAAGTGAGAATACGAAATTTTAATACCAGAGTGAGTTAACAATGTATGAAAAATAGTTGTGTAATTTTTAAAGTAAAAAAAAACATTGTTTTTGTTATGTTTTGAAGTAAGAATACAAATTTTAATACCAGAGTGAGTTAACAATGTATGAAAAATAGTTGTGTAATTTTTAAAGTAAAAAAAAACATTGTTTTTGTTATGTTTTGGAGTGAGAATACGAAATTTTAATACCAGAGTGAGTTAACAATGTATGAAAAATAGTTGTGTAATTTTTAAAGTAAAAAAAAAACCTTGTTTTTGTTATGTTTTGGAGTGAGAATACGAAATTTTAATACCAGAGTGAGTTAACAATGTATGAAAAATAGTTGTGTAATTTTTAAAGTTAAAAAAATATTGTTTTTGAAGTGTTTTGAAGTGAGAATACGAAATTTTAATACCAGAGTGAGTTAACAATGTATGAAAAATAGTTGTGTAATTTTTAAAGTAATAAAAAACATTGTTTTATAGATGTTTTGAAGTAAGAATACGAAATTTTAATACCAGAGTGAGTTAACAATGTATGAAAAATAGTTGTGTAATTTTTAAAGTAAAAAAAAACCTTGTTTTATTTATGTTTTGGAGTGAGAATACGAAATTTTAATACCAGAGTGAGTTAACAATGTATGAAAAATAGTTGTGTAATTTTTAAAGTAAAAAAAAACATTGTTTTTGTTATGTTTTGGAGTGAGAATACGAAATTTTAATACCAGAGTGAGTTAACAATGTATGAAAAATAGTTGTGTAATTTTTAAAGTAAAAAAAAACATTGTTTTATTTATGTTTTGAAGTGAGAATACGAAATTTTAATACCAGAGTGAGTTAACAATGTATGAAAAATAGTTGTGTAATTTTTAAAGTAATAAAAAACATTGTTTTATAGATGTTTTGAAGTGAGAATACGAAATTTTAATACCAGAGTGAGTTAACAATGTATGAAAAATAGTTGTGTAATTTTTAAAGTAAAAAAAAACATTGTTTTATAGATGTTTTGAAGTGAGAATACGAAATTTTAATACCAGAGTGAGTTAACAATGTATGAAAAATAGTTGTGTAATTTTTAAAGTAAAAAAAAACATTGTTTTTGTTATGTTTTGGAGTGAGAATACGAAATTTTAATACCAGAGTGAGTTAACAATGTATGAAAAATAGTTGTGTAATTTTTAAAGTAAAAAAAAACCTTGTTTTATAGATGTTTTGAAGTGAGAATACGAAATTTTAATACCAGAGTGAGTTAACAATGTATGAAAAATAGTTGTGTAATTTTTAAAGTAAAAAAAAACATTGTTTTATAGATGTTTTGAAGTGAGAATACGAAATTTTAATACCAGAGTGAGTTAACAATGTATGAAAAATAGTTGTGTAATTTTTAAAGTAAAAAAAAACATTGTTTTTGTTATGTTTTGGAGTGAGAATACGAAATTTTAATACCAGAGTGAGTTAACAATGTATGAAAAATAGTTGTGTAATTTTTAAAGTAAAAAAAAACATTGTTTTATAGATGTTTTGAAGTGAGAATACGAAATTTTAATACCAGAGTGAGTTAACAATGTATGAAAAATAGTTGTGTAATTTTTAAAGTAAAAAAAAACATTGTTTTATAGATGTTTTGGAGTGAGAATACGAAATTTTAATACCAGAGTGAGTTAACAATGTATGAAAAATAGTTGTGTAATTTTTAAAGTAAAAAAAAAACCTTGTTTTATAGATGTTTTGAAGTGAGAATACGAAATTTTAATACCAGAGTGAGTTAACAATGTATGAAAAATAGTTGTGTAATTTTTAAAGTAAAAAAAAACCTTGTTTTATAGATGTTTTGAAGTGAGAATACGAAATTTTAATACCAGAGTGAGTTAACAATGTATGAAAAATAGTTGTGTAATTTTTAAAGTAATAAAAAACATTGTTTTTGTTATGTTTTGGAGTGAGAATACGAAATTTTAATACCAGAGTGAGTTAACAATGTATGAAAAATAGTTGTGTAATTTTTAAAGTAAAAAAAAACATTGTTTTTGATATGTTTTGGAGTGAGAATACGAAATTTTAATACCAGAGTGAGTTAACAATGTATGAAAAATAGTTGTGTAATTTTTAAAGTAAAAAAAAACATTGTTTTATAGATGTTTTGGAGTGAGAATACGAAATTTTAATACCAGAGTGAGTTAACAATGTATGAAAAATAGTTGTGTAATTTTTAAAGTAAAAAAAAACATTGTTTTTGATATGTTTTGGAGTGAGAATACGAAATTTTAATACCAGAGTGAGTTAACAATGTATGAAAAATAGTTGTGTAATTTTTAAAGTAAAAAAAAACATTGTTTTATAGATGTTTTGAAGTGAGAATACGAAATTTTAATACCAGAGTGAGTTAACAATGTATGAAAAATAGTTGTGTAATTTTTAAAGTAAAAAAAAACATTGTTTTTGTTATGTTTTGGAGTGAGAATACGAAATTTTAATACCAGAGTGAGTTAACAATGTATGAAAAATAGTTGTGTAATTTTTAAAGTAAAAAAAAAACATTGTTTTTGTTATGTTTTGGAGTGAGAATACGAAATTTTAATACCAGAGTGAGTTAACAATGTATGAAAAATAGTTGTGTAATTTTTAAAGTAAAAAAAAACATTGTTTTATAGATGTTTTGGAGTGAGAATACGAAATTTTAATACCAGAGTGAGTTAACAATGTATGAAAAATAGTTGTGTAATTTTTAAAGTAAAAAAAAACCTTGTTTTATAGATGTTTTGAAGTGAGAATACGAAATTTTAATACCAGAGTGAGTTAACAATGTATGAAAAATAGTTGTGTAATTTTTAAAGTAAAAAAAAACCTTGTTTTATAGATGTTTTGAAGTGAGAATACGAAATTTTAATACCAGAGTGAGTTAACAATGTATGAAAAATAGTTGTGTAATTTTTAAAGTAATAAAAAACATTGTTTTATAGATGTTTTGAAGTGAGAATACGAAATTTTAATACCAGAGTGAGTTAACAATGTATGAAAAATAGTTGTGTAATTTTTAAAGTAAAAAAAAACATTGTTTTTGATATGTTTTGGAGTGAGAATACGAAATTTTAATACCAGAGTGAGTTAACAATGTATGAAAAATAGTTGTGTAATTTTTAAAGTAAAAAAAAACATTGTTTTATAGATGTTTTGGAGTGAGAATACGAAATTTTAATACCAGAGTGAGTTAACAATGTATGAAAAATAGTTGTGTAATTTTTAAAGTAAAAAAAAACATTGTTTTTGATATGTTTTGGAGTGAGAATACGAAATTTTAATACCAGAGCGAGTTAACAATGTATGAAAAATAGTTGTGTAATTTTTAAAGTAAAAAAAAACATTGTTTTTGTTATGTTTTGGAGTGAGAATACGAAATTTTAATACCAGAGTGAGTTAACAATGTATGAAAAATAGTTGTGTAATTTTTAAAGTAAAAAAAAACATTGTTTTTGTTATGTTTTGGAGTGAGAATACGAAATTTTAATACCAGAGTGAGTTAACAATGTATGAAAAATAGTTGTGTAATTTTTAAAGTAAAAAAAAACATTGTTTTTGTTATGTTTTGGAGTGAGAATACGAAATTTTAATACCAGAGTGAGTTAACAATGTATGAAAAATAGTTGTGTAATTTTTAAAGTAAAAAAAAACCTTGTTTTATTTATGTTTTGGAGTGAGAATACGAAATTTTAATACCAGAGTGAGTTAACAATGTATGAAAAATAGTTGTGTAATTTTTAAAGTAAAAAAAAACATTGTTTTATAGATGTTTTGAAGTAAGAATACAAATTTTAATACCAGAGTGAGTTAACAATGTATGAAAAATAGTTGTGTAATTTTTAAAGTAAAAAAAAACCTTGTTTTATTTATGTTTTGGAGTGAGAATACGAAATTTTAATACCAGAGTGAGTTAACAATGTATGAAAAATAGTTGTGTAATTTTTAAAGTAAAAAAAAACATTGTTTTTGTTATGTTTTGGAGTGAGAATACGAAATTTTAATACCAGAGTGAGTTAACAATGTATGAAAAATAGTTGTGTAATTTTTAAAGTAAAAAAAAACATTGTTTTTGTTATGTTTTGGAGTGAGAATACGAAATTTTAATACCAGAGTGAGTTAACAATGTATGAAAAATAGTTGTGTAATTTTTAAAGTAAAAAAAAAACCTTGTTTTATTTATGTTTTGGAGTGAGAATACGAAATTTTAATACCAGAGTGAGTTAACAATGTATGAAAAATAGTTGTGTAATTTTTAAAGTAAAAAAAAACATTGTTTTATAGATGTTTTGAAGTAAGAATACAAATTTTAATACCAGAGTGAGTTAACAATGTATGAAAAATAGTTGTGTAATTTTTAAAGTAAAAAAAAACCTTGTTTTATTTATGTTTTGGAGTGAGAATACGAAATTTTAATACCAGAGTGAGTTAACAATGTATGAAAAATAGTTGTGTAATTTTTAAAGTAAAAAAAAACATTGTTTTATAGATGTTTTGAAGTGAGAATACGAAATTTTAATACCAGAGTGAGTTAACAATGTATGAAAAATAGTTGTGTAATTTTTAAAGTAATAAAAAACATTGTTTTTGTTATGTTTTGAAGTGAGAATACGAAATTTTAATACCAGAGTGAGTTAACAATGTATGAAAAATAGTTGTGTAATTTTTAAAGTAAAAAAAAACATTGTTTTATAGATGTTTTGAAGTGAGAATGCGAAATTTTAATACCAGAGTGAGTTAACAATGTATGAAAAATAGTTGTGTAATTTTTAAAGTAAAAAAAAAACATTGTTTTTGTTATGTTTTGGAGTGAGAATACGAAATTTTAATACCAGAGTGAGTTAACAATGTATGAAAAATAGTTGTGTAATTTTTAAAGTAAAAAAAAACATTGTTTTATAGATGTTTTGAAGTGAGAATACGAAATTTTAATACCAGAGTGAGTTAACAATGTATGAAAAATAGTTGTGTAATTTTTAAAGTAATAAAAAACATTGTTTTTGTTATGTTTTGGAGTGAGAATACGAAATTTTAATACCAGAGTGAGTTAACAATGTATGAAAAATAGTTGTGTAATTTTTAAAGTAAAAAAAAACATTGTTTTTGAAGTGTTTTGGAGTAAGAATACGAAATTTTAATACCAGAGTGAGTTAACAATGTATGAAAAATAGTTGTGTAATTTTTAAAGTAATAAAAAACATTGTTTTTGTTATGTTTTGAAGTGAGAATACGAAATTTTAATACCAGAGTGAGTTAACAATGTATGAAAAATAGTTGTGTAATTTTTAAAGTAATAAAAAACATTGTTTTTGTTATGTTTTGAAGTGAGAATACGAAATTTTAATACCAGAGTGAGTTAACAATGTATGAAAAATAGTTGTGTAATTTTTAAAGTAAAAAAAAACATTGTTTTATAGATGTTTTGAAGTGAGAATACGAAATTTTAATACCAGAGTGAGTTAACAATGTATGAAAATAGTTGTGTAATTTTTAAAGTAAAAAAAAACATTGTTTTATAGATGTTTTGGAGTGAGAATACGAAATTTTAATACCAGAGTGAGTTAACAATGTATGAAAATAGTTGTGTAATTTTTAAAGTAAAAAAAAACATTGTTTTATAGATGTTTTGAAGTAAGAATACGAAATTTTAATACCAGAGTGAGTTAACAATGTATGAAAAATAGTTGTGTAATTTTTAAAGTAAAAAAAAACATTGTTTTTGAAGTGTTTTGAAGTGAGAATACGAAATTTTAATACCAGAGTGAGTTAACAATGTATGAAAAATAGTTGTGTAATTTTTAAAGTAATAAAAAACATTGTTTTTGTTATGTTTTGGAGTGAGAATACGAAATTTTAATACCAGAGTGAGTTAACAATGTATGAAAAATAGTTGTGTAATTTTTAAAGTAAAAAAAAACATTGTTTTATAGATGTTTTGAAGTGAGAATACGAAATTTTAATACCAGAGTGAGTTAACAATGTATGAAAAATAGTTGTGTAATTTTTAAAGTAAAAAAAAACATTGTTTTATAGATGTTTTGAAGTGAGAATACGAAATTTTAATACCAGAGTGAGTTAACAATGTATGAAAAATAGTTGTGTAATTTTTAAAGTAATAAAAAACATTGTTTTTGTTATGTTTTGGAGTGAGAATACGAAATTTTAATACCAGAGTGAGTTAACAATGTATGAAAAATAGTTGTGTAATTTTTAAAGTAAAAAAAAACATTGTTTTTGTTATGTTTTGGAGTGAGAATACGAAATTTTAATACCAGAGTGAGTTAACAATGTATGAAAAATAGTTGTGTAATTTTTAAAGTAAAAAAAAACCTTGTTTTTTGTTATGTTTTGAAGTGAGAATACGAAATTTTAATACCAGAGTGAGTTAACAATGTATGAAAAATAGTTGTGTAATTTTTAAAGTAATAAAAAACATTGTTTTTGTTATGTTTTGAAGTGAGAATACGAAATTTTAATACCAGAGTGAGTTAACAATGTATGAAAAATAGTTGTGTAATTTTTAAAGTAAAAAAAAACATTGTTTTATAGATGTTTTGAAGTGAGAATACGAAATTTTAATACCAGAGTGAGTTAACAATGTATGAAAAATAGTTGTGTAATTTTTAAAGTAAAAAAAAACATTGTTTTTGTTATGTTTTGGAGTGAGAATACGAAATTTTAATACCAGAGTGAGTTAACAATGTATGAAAAATAGTTGTGTAATTTTTAAAGTAAAAAAAAACCTTGTTTTATTTATGTTTTGGAGTGAGAATACGAAATTTTAATACCAGAGTGAGTTAACAATGTATGAAAAATAGTTGTGTAATTTTTAAAGTAAAAAAAAACATTGTTTTATAGATGTTTTGAAGTGAGAATACGAAATTTTAATACCAGAGTGAGTTAACAATGTATGAAAAATAGTTGTGTAATTTTTAAAGTAAAAAAAAAAATTGTTTTTGATATGTTTTGGAGTGAGAATACGAAATTTTAATACCAGAGTGAGTTAACAATGTATGAAAAATAGTTGTGTAATTTTTAAAGTAAAAAAAAACATTGTTTTATAGATGTTTTGAAGTAAGAATACAAATTTTAATACCAGAGTGAGTTAACAATGTATGAAAAATAGTTGTGTAATTTTTAAAGTAAAAAAAAACCTTGTTTTATTTATGTTTTGGAGTGAGAATACGAAATTTTAATACCAGAGTGAGTTAACAATGTATGAAAAATAGTTGTGTAATTTTTAAAGTAAAAAAAAACATTGTTTTATAGATGTTTTGGAGTGAGAATACGAAATTTTAATACCAGAGTGAGTTAACAATGTATGAAAAATAGTTGTGTAATTTTTAAAGTAAAAAAAAACATTGTTTTTGTTATGTTTTGAAGTGAGAATACGAAATTTTAATACCAGAGTGAGTTAACAATGTATGAAAAATAGTTGTGTAATTTTTAAAGTAAAAAAAAACATTGTTTTATAGATGTTTTGAAGTGAGAATACGAAATTTTAATACCAGAGTGAGTTAACAATGTATGAAAAATAGTTGTGTAATTTTTAAAGTAATAAAAAACATTGTTTTTGTTATGTTTTGAAGTGAGAATACGAAATTTTAATACCAGAGTGAGTTAACAATGTATGAAAAATAGTTGTGTAATTTTTAAAGTAAAAAAAAACATTGTTTTTTGTTATGTTTTGAAGTGAGAATACGAAATTTTAATACCAGAGTGAGTTAACAATGTATGAAAAATAGTTGTGTAATTTTTAAAGTAAAAAAAAACCTTGTTTTATAGATGTTTTGAAGTGAGAATACGAAATTTTAATACCAGAGTGAGTTAACAATGTATGAAAAATAGTTGTGTAATTTTTAAAGTAAAAAAAAACCTTGTTTTATTTATGTTTTGGAGTGAGAATACGAAATTTTAATACCAGAGTGAGTTAACAATGTATGAAAAATAGTTGTGTAATTTTTAAAGTAAAAAAAAAACATTGTTTTTGTTATGTTATGAAGTGAGAATACGAAATTTTAATACCAGAGTGAGTTAACAATGTATGAAAAATAGTTGTGTAATTTTTAAAGTAAAAAAAAACATTGTTTTATAGATGTTTTGAAGTGAGAATACGAAATTTTAATACCAGAGTGAGTTAACAATGTATGAAAAATAGTTGTGTAATTTTTAAAGTAATAAAAAACATTGTTTTTGTTATGTTTTGAAGTGAGAATACGAAATTTTAATACCAGAGTGAGTTAACAATGTATGAAAAATAGTTGTGTAATTTTTAAAGTAAAAAAAAACATTGTTTTTTGTTATGTTTTGAAGTGAGAATACGAAATTTTAATACCAGAGTGAGTTAACAATGTATGAAAAATAGTTGTGTAATTTTTAAAGTAAAAAAAAACATTGTTTTATAGATGTTTTGAAGTGAGAATACGAAATTTTAATACCAGAGTGAGTTAACAATGTATGAAAAATAGTTGTGTAATTTTTAAAGTAAAAAAAAACCTTGTTTTATTTATGTTTTGGAGTGAGAATACGAAATTTTAATACCAGAGTGAGTTAACAATGTATGAAAAATAGTTGTGTAATTTTTAAAGTAAAAAAAAACATTGTTTTTGTTATGTTTTGAAGTGAGAATACGAAATTTTAATACCAGAGTGAGTTAACAATGTATGAAAAATAGTTGTGTAATTTTTAAAGTAAAAAAAAACCTTGTTTTATAGATGTTTTGAAGTGAGAATACGAAATTTTAATACCAGAGTGAGTTAACAATGTATGAAAAATAGTTGTGTAATTTTTAAAGTAAAAAAAAACCTTGTTTTATTTATGTTTTGGAGTGAGAATACGAAATTTTAATACCAGAGTGAGTTAACAATGTATGAAAAATAGTTGTGTAATTTTTAAAGTAAAAAAAAACATTGTTTTATAGATGTTTTGAAGTGAGAATACGAAATTTTAATACCAGAGTGAGTTAACAATGTATGAAAAATAGTTGTGTAATTTTTAAAGTAAAAAAAAACATTGTTTTTGAAGTGTTTTGAAGTGAGAATACGAAATTTTAATACCAGAGTGAGTTAACAATGTATGAAAAATAGTTGTGTAATTTTTAAAGTAATAAAAAACCTTGTTTTATTTATGTTTTGGAGTGAGAATACGAAATTTTAATACCAGAGTGAGTTAACAATGTATGAAAAATAGTTGTGTAATTTTTAAAGTAAAAAAAAACATTGTTTTTGTTATGTTTTGAAGTGAGAATACGAAATTTTAATACCAGAGTGAGTTAACAATGTATGAAAAATAGTTGTGTAATTTTTAAAGTAAAAAAAAACATTGTTTTTGAAGTGTTTTGAAGTGAGAATACGAAATTTTAATACCAGAGTGAGTTAACAATGTATGAAAAATAGTTGTGTAATTTTTAAAGTAAAAAAAAAACCTTGTTTTATAGATGTTTTGAAGTAAGAATACAAATTTTAATACCAGAGTGAGTTAACAATGTATGAAAAATAGTTGTGTAATTTTTAAAGTAAAAAAAAAACCTTGTTTTATTTATGTTTTGGAGTGAGAATACGAAATTTTAATACCAGAGTGAGTTAACAATGTATGAAAAATAGTTGTGTAATTTTTAAAGTAAAAAAAAACATTGTTTTTGTTATGTTTTGGAGTGAGAATACGAAATTTTAATACCAGAGTGAGTTAACAATGTATGAAAAATAGTTGTGTAATTTTTAAAGTAAAAAAAAACCTTGTTTTATTTATGTTTTGGAGTGAGAATACGAAATTTTAATACCAGAGTGAGTTAACAATGTATGAAAAATAGTTGTGTAATTTTTAAAGTAATAAAAAACATTGTTTTTGTTATGTTTTGAAGTGAGAATACGAAATTTTAATACCAGAGTGAGTTAACAATGTATGAAAAATAGTTGTGTAATTTTTAAAGTAAAAAAAAACATTGTTTTATAGATGTTTTGGAGTGAGAATACGAAATTTTAATACCAGAGTGAGTTAACAATGTATGAAAAATAGTTGTGTAATTTTTAAAGTAATAAAAAACATTGTTTTTGTTATGTTTTGAAGTGAGAATACGAAATTTTAATACCAGAGTGAGTTAACAATGTATGAAAAATAGTTGTGTAATTTTTAAAGTAAAAAAAAACATTGTTTTATAGATGTTTTGAAGTGAGAATACGAAATTTTAATACCAGAGTGAGTTAACAATGTATGAAAAATAGTTGTGTAATTTTTAAAGTAAAAAAAAACCTTGTTTTATTTATGTTTTGAAGTGAGAATACGAAATTTTAATACCAGAGTGAGTTAACAATGTATGAAAAATAGTTGTGTAATTTTTAAAGTAAAAAAAAACATTGTTTTATAGATGTTTTGAAGTGAGAATACGAAATTTTAATACCAGAGTGAGTTAACAATGTATGAAAAATAGTTGTGTAATTTTTAAAGTAAAAAAAAACATTGTTTTATAGATGTTTTGGAGTGAGAATACGAAATTTTAATACCAGAGTGAGTTAACAATGTATGAAAAATAGTTGTGTAATTTTTAAAGTAAAAAAAAAACCTTGTTTTATTTATGTTTTGGAGTGAGAATACGAAATTTTAATACCAGAGTGAGTTAACAATGTATGAAAAATAGTTGTGTAATTTTTAAAGTAATAAAAAACATTGTTTTTGTTATGTTTTGAAGTGAGAATACGAAATTTTAATACCAGAGTGAGTTAACAATGTATGAAAAATAGTTGTGTAATTTTTAAAGTAAAAAAAAACATTGTTTTATAGATGTTTTGAAGTGAGAATACGAAATTTTAATACCAGAGTGAGTTAACAATGTATGAAAAATAGTTGTGTAATTTTTAAAGTAAAAAAAAACCTTGTTTTATTTATGTTTTGAAGTGAGAATACGAAATTTTAATACCAGAGTGAGTTAACAATGTATGAAAAATAGTTGTGTAATTTTTAAAGTAATAAAAAACATTGTTTTTGTTATGTTTTGAAGTGAGAATACGAAATTTTAATACCAGAGTGAGTTAACAATGTATGAAAAATAGTTGTGTAATTTTTAAAGTAAAAAAAAACATTGTTTTTTGTTATGTTTTGAAGTGAGAATACGAAATTTTAATACCAGAGTGAGTTAACAATGTATGAAAAATAGTTGTGTAATTTTTAAAGTAAAAAAAAACCTTATTTTATTTATGTTTTGAAGTGAGAATACGAAATTTTAATACCAGAGTGAGTTAACAATGTATGAAAAATAGTTGTGTAATTTTTAAAGTAAAAAAAAACCTTGTTTTATAGATGTTTTGAAGTGAGAATACGAAATTTTAATACCAGAGTGAGTTAACAATGTATGAAAAATAGTTGTGTAATTTTTAAAGTAAAAAAAAACATTGTTTTATAGATGTTTTGAAGTAAGAATACGAAATTTTAATACCAGAGTGAGTTAACAATGTATGAAAAATAGTTGTGTAATTTTTAAAGTAAAAAAAAACATTGTTTTATAGATGTTTTGAAGTGAGAATACGAAATTTTAATACCAGAGTGAGTTAACAATGTATGAAAAATAGTTGTGTAATTTTTAAAGTAATAAAAAACATTGTTTTTGTTATGTTTTGAAGTGAGAATACGAAATTTTAATACCAGAGTGAGTTAACAATGTATGAAAAATAGTTGTGTAATTTTTAAAGTAAAAAAAAACATTGTTTTTTGTTATGTTTTGAAGTGAGAATACGAAATTTTAATACCAGAGTGAGTTAACAATGTATGAAAAATAGTTGTGTAATTTTTAAAGTAAAAAAAAACATTGTTTTATAGATGTTTTGAAGTGAGAATACGAAATTTTAATACCAGAGTGAGTTAACAATGTATGAAAAATAGTTGTGTAATTTTTAAAGTAAAAAAAAACATTGTTTTTGAAGTGTTTTGAAGTGAGAATACGAAATTTTAATACCAGAGTGAGTTAACAATGTATGAAAAATAGTTGTGTAATTTTTAAAGTAATAAAAAACCTTGTTTTATTTATGTTTTGGAGTGAGAATACGAAATTTTAATACCAGAGTGAGTTAACAATGTATGAAAAATAGTTGTGTAATTTTTAAAGTAAAAAAAAACATTGTTTTTGTTATGTTTTGAAGTGAGAATACGAAATTTTAATACCAGAGTGAGTTAACAATGTATGAAAAATAGTTGTGTAATTTTTAAAGTAAAAAAAAACATTGTTTTTGAAGTGTTTTGAAGTGAGAATACGAAATTTTAATACCAGAGTGAGTTAACAATGTATGAAAAATAGTTGTGTAATTTTTAAAGTAAAAAAAAACCTTGTTTTATAGATGTTTTGAAGTAAGAATACAAATTTTAATACCAGAGTGAGTTAACAATGTATGAAAAATAGTTGTGTAATTTTTAAAGTAAAAAAAAAACATTGTTTTTGAAGTGTTTTGAAGTGAGAATACGAAATTTTAATACCAGAGTGAGTTAACAATGTATGAAAAATAGTTGTGTAATTTTTAAAGTAATAAAAAACCTTGTTTTATTTATGTTTTGGAGTGAGAATACGAAATTTTAATACCAGAGTGAGTTAACAATGTATGAAAAATAGTTGTGTAATTTTTAAAGTAAAAAAAAACATTGTTTTTGTTATGTTTTGGAGTGAGAATACGAAATTTTAATACCAGAGTGAGTTAACAATGTATGAAAAATAGTTGTGTAATTTTTAAAGTAATAAAAAAACATTGTTTTTGTTATGTTTTGAAGTGAGAATACGAAATTTTAATACCAGAGTGAGTTAACAATGTATGAAAAATAGTTGTGTAATTTTTAAAGTAATAAAAAAACATTGTTTTTGTTATGTTTTGAAGTGAGAATACGAAATTTTAATACCAGAGTGAGTTAACAATGTATGAAAAATAGTTGTGTAATTTTTAAAGTAAAAAAAAACATTGTTTTATAGATGTTTTGAAGTGAGAATACGAAATTTTAATACCAGAGTGAGTTAACAATGTATGAAAATAGTTGTGTAATTTTTAAAGTAAAAAAAAACATTGTTTTATAGATGTTTTGAAGTGAGAATACGAAATTTTAATACCAGAGTGAGTTAACAATGTATGAAAAATAGTTGTGTAATTTTTAAAGTAAAAAAAAACCTTGTTTTATTTATGTTTTGAAGTGAGAATACGAAATTTTAATACCAGAGTGAGTTAACAATGTATGAAAAATAGTTGTGTAATTTTTAAAGTAAAAAAAAACCTTGTTTTATTTATGTTTTGGAGTGAGAATACGAAATTTTAATACCAGAGTGAGTTAACAATGTATGAAAAATAGTTGTGTAATTTTTAAAGTAAAAAAAAACATTGTTTTTGAAGTGTTTTGAAGTGAGAATACGAAATTTTAATACCAGAGTGAGTTAACAATGTATGAAAAATAGTTGT
>CAMPDV010006806.1:0-21783 GCA_946699065.1 Loxodes magnus
TCTACAAGCATATCTTGACATACCGAATACAGATTCGTAATTATTTTATAATTACTAACATTTTGGATATTCTAACTTATATTTTAGTGCTTGCTACGAAAACTTATCATTAGATATTCTTTTCTTACTTTACTTCTTCACTTTTCAAAATACTTATTACTTCTAAAAGCATACTCCTTAAAACTGAAATTCTATCTTCTTTTCTTACTTTACTTCTTCACTTTTCTATAGGCTAACTTTCATCTACAAGCATATCTTGACATACCGAATACAGATTCGTAATTATTTTATAATTACTAACATTTTGGATATTCTAACTTATATTTTAGTGCTTGCTACGAAAACTTATCATTAGATATTCTTTTCTTACTTTACTTCTTCACTTTTCTAAATACTTATTACTTCTCAAAGCATACTCCTTAAAACTTATCATTAGATATTCTTTTCTTACTTTACTTCTTCACTTTTCTAAATACTTATTACTTCTCAAAGCATACTCCTTAAAACTGAAATTCTATCTTCACTTCTTACTTTACTTCTTCACTTTTCTATAGGCTAACTTTCATCTACAAGCATATCTTGACATACCGAATACAGATTCGTAATTATTTTATAATTACTAACATTTTGGATATTCTAACTTATATTTTAGTGCTTGCTACGAAAACTTATCATTAGATATTCTTTTCTTACTTTACTTCTTCACTTTTCTAAATACTTATTACTTCTCAAAGCATACTCCTTAAAACTTATCATTAGATATTCTTTTCTTACTTTACTTCTTCACTTTTCAAAATACTTATTACTTCTAAAAGCATACTCCTTAAAACTGAAATTCTATCTTCTTTTCTTACTTTACTTCTTCACTTTTCTATAGGCTAACTTTCATCTACAAGCATATCTTGACATACCGAATACAGATTCGTAATTATTTTATAATTACTAACATTTTGGATATTCTAACTTATATTTTAGTGCTTGCTACGAAAACTTATCATTAGATATTCTTTTCTTACTTTACTTCTTCACTTTTCAAAATACTTATTACTTCTCAAAGCATACTCCTTAAAACTGAAATTCTATCTTCTTTTCTTACTTTACTTCTTCACTTTTCTATAGGCTAACTTTCATCTACAAGCATATCTTGACATACCGAATACAGATTCGTAATTATTTTATAATTACTAACATTTTGGATATTCTAACTTATATTTTAGTGCTTGCTACGAAAACTTATCATTAGATATTCTTTTCTTACTTTACTTCTTCACTTTTCAAAATACTTATTACTTCTCAAAGCATACTCCTTAAAACTGAAATTCTATCTTCACTTCTTACTTTACTTCTTCACTTTTCTATAGGCTAACTTTCATCTACAAGCATATCTTGACATACCGAATACAGATTCGTAATTATTTTATAATTACTAACATTTTGGATATTCTAACTTATATTTTAGTGCTTGCTACGAAAACTTATCATTAGATATTCTTTTCTTACTTTACTTCTTCACTTTTCAAAATACTTATTACTTCTAAAAGCATACTCCTTAAAACTGAAATTCTATCTTCTTTTCTTACTTTACTTCTTCACTTTTCTATAGGCTAACTTTCATCTACAAGCATATCTTGACATACCGAATACAGATTCGTAATTATTTTATAATTACTAACATTTTGGATATTCTAACTTATATTTTAGTGCTTGCTACGAAAACTTATCATTAGATATTCTTTTCTTACTTTACTTCTTCACTTTTCAAAATACTTATTACTTCTCAAAGCATACTCCTTAAAACTGAAATTCTATCTTCACTTCTTACTTTACTTCTTCACTTTTCTATAGGCTAACTTTCATCTTCAAGCATATCTTGACATACCGAATACAGATTCGTAATTATTTTATAATTACTAACATTTTGGATATTCTAACTTATATTTTAGTGCTTGCTACGAAAACTTATCATTAGATATTCTTTTCTTACTTTACTTCTTCACTTTTCAAAATACTTATTACTTCTCAAAGCATACTCCTTAAAACTGAAATTCTATCTTCTTTTCTTACTTTACTTCTTCACTTTTCTATAGGCTAACTTTCATCTACAAGCATATCTTGACATACCGAATACAGATTCGTAATTATTTTATAATTACTAACATTTTGGATATTCTAACTTATATTTTAGTGCTTGCTACGAAAACTTATCATTAGATATTCTTTTCTTACTTTACTTCTTCACTTTTCAAAATACTTATTACTTCTCAAAGCATACTCCTTAAAACTGAAATTCTATCTTCACTTCTTACTTTACTTCTTCACTTTTCTATAGGCTAACTTTCATCTACAAGCATATCTTGACATACCGAATACAGATTCGTAATTATTTTATAATTACTAACATTTTGGATATTCTAACTTATATTTTAGTGCTTGCTACGAAAACTTATCATTAGATATTCTTTTCTTACTTTACTTCTTCACTTTTCAAAATACTTATTACTTCTCAAAGCATACTCCTTAAAACTGAAATTCTATCTTCTTTTCTTACTTTACTTCTTCACTTTTCTATAGGCTAACTTTCATCTACAAGCATATCTTGACATACCGAATACAGATTCGTAATTATTTTATAATTACTAACATTTTGGATATTCTAACTTATATTTTAGTGCTTGCTACGAAAACTTATCATTAGATATTCTTTTCTTACTTTACTTCTTCACTTTTCAAAATACTTATTACTTCTAAAAGCATACTCCTTAAAACTGAAATTCTATCTTCTTTTCTTACTTTACTTCTTCACTTTTCTATAGGCTAACTTTCATCTACAAGCATATCTTGACATACCGAATACAGATTCGTAATTATTTTATAATTACTAACATTTTGGATATTCTAACTTATATTTTAGTGCTTGCTACGAAAACTTATCATTAGATATTCTTTTCTTACTTTACTTCTTCACTTTTCTAAATACTTATTACTTCTCAAAGCATACTCCTTAAAACTTATCATTAGATATTCTTTTCTTACTTTACTTCTTCACTTTTCTAAATACTTATTACTTCTCAAAGCATACTCCTTAAAACTGAAATTCTATCTTCACTTCTTACTTTACTTCTTCACTTTTCTATAGGCTAACTTTCATCTACAAGCATATCTTGACATACCGAATACAGATTCGTAATTATTTTATAATTACTAACATTTTGGATATTCTAACTTATATTTTAGTGCTTGCTACGAAAACTTATCATTAGATATTCTTTTCTTACTTTACTTCTTCACTTTTCAAAATACTTATTACTTCTCAAAGCATACTCCTTAAAACTGAAATTCTATCTTCACTTCTTACTTTACTTCTTCACTTTTCTATAGGCTAACTTTCATCTACAAGCATATCTTGACATACCGAATACAGATTCGTAATTATTTTATAATTACTAACATTTTGGATATTCTAACTTATATTTTAGTGCTTGCTACGAAAACTTATCATTAGATATTCTTTTCTTACTTTACTTCTTCACTTTTCAAAATACTTATTACTTCTCAAAGCATACTCCTTAAAACTGAAATTCTATCTTCTTTTCTTACTTTACTTCTTCACTTTTCTATAGGCTAACTTTCATCTACAAGCATATCTTGACATACCGAATACAGATTCGTAATTATTTTATAATTACTAACATTTTGGATATTCTAACTTATATTTTAGTGCTTGCTACGAAAACTTATCATTAGATATTCTTTTCTTACTTTACTTCTTCACTTTTCTAAATACTTATTACTTCTCAAAGCATACTCCTTAAAACTTATCATTAGATATTCTTTTCTTACTTTACTTCTTCACTTTTCTAAATACTTATTACTTCTCAAAGCATACTCCTTAAAACTGAAATTCTATCTTCACTTCTTACTTTACTTCTTCACTTTTCTATAGGCTAACTTTCATCTACAAGCATATCTTGACATACCGAATACAGATTCGTAATTATTTTATAATTACTAACATTTTGGATATTCTAACTTATATTTTAGTGCTTGCTACGAAAACTTATCATTAGATATTCTTTTCTTACTTTACTTCTTCACTTTTCAAAATACTTATTACTTCTCAAAGCATACTCCTTAAAACTGAAATTCTATCTTCTTTTCTTACTTTACTTCTTCACTTTTCTATAGGCTAACTTTCATCTACAAGCATATCTTGACATACCGAATACAGATTCGTAATTATTTTATAATTACTAACATTTTGGATATTCTAACTTATATTTTAGTGCTTGCTACGAAAACTTATCATTAGATATTCTTTTCTTACTTTACTTCTTCACTTTTCAAAATACTTATTACTTCTAAAAGCATACTCCTTAAAACTGAAATTCTATCTTCTTTTCTTACTTTACTTCTTCACTTTTCTATAGGCTAACTTTCATCTACAAGCATATCTTGACATACCGAATACAGATTCGTAATTATTTTATAATTACTAACATTTTGGATATTCTAACTTATATTTTAGTGCTTGCTACGAAAACTTATCATTAGATATTCTTTTCTTACTTTACTTCTTCACTTTTCTAAATACTTATTACTTCTCAAAGCATACTCCTTAAAACTTATCATTAGATATTCTTTTCTTACTTTACTTCTTCACTTTTCTAAATACTTATTACTTCTCAAAGCATACTCCTTAAAACTGAAATTCTATCTTCACTTCTTACTTTACTTCTTCACTTTTCTATAGGCTAACTTTCATCTACAAGCATATCTTGACATACCGAATACAGATTCGTAATTATTTTATAATTACTAACATTTTGGATATTCTAACTTATATTTTAGTGCTTGCTACGAAAACTTATCATTAGATATTCTTTTCTTACTTTACTTCTTCACTTTTCAAAATACTTATTACTTCTCAAAGCATACTCCTTAAAACTGAAATTCTATCTTCACTTCTTACTTTACTTCTTCACTTTTCTATAGGCTAACTTTCATCTACAAGCATATCTTGACATACCGAATACAGATTCGTAATTATTTTATAATTACTAACATTTTGGATATTCTAACTTATATTTTAGTGCTTGCTACGAAAACTTATCATTAGATATTCTTTTCTTACTTTACTTCTTCACTTTTCAAAATACTTATTACTTCTCAAAGCATACTCCTTAAAACTGAAATTCTATCTTCTTTTCTTACTTTACTTCTTCACTTTTCTATAGGCTAACTTTCATCTACAAGCATATCTTGACATACCGAATACAGATTCGTAATTATTTTATAATTACTAACATTTTGGATATTCTAACTTATATTTTAGTGCTTGCTACGAAAACTTATCATTAGATATTCTTTTCTTACTTTACTTCTTCACTTTTCAAAATACTTATTACTTCTAAAAGCATACTCCTTAAAACTGAAATTCTATCTTCTTTTCTTACTTTACTTCTTCACTTTTCTATAGGCTAACTTTCATCTACAAGCATATCTTGACATACCGAATACAGATTCGTAATTATTTTATAATTACTAACATTTTGGATATTCTAACTTATATTTTAGTGCTTGCTACGAAAACTTATCATTAGATATTCTTTTCTTACTTTACTTCTTCACTTTTCTAAATACTTATTACTTCTCAAAGCATACTCCTTAAAACTTATCATTAGATATTCTTTTCTTACTTTACTTCTTCACTTTTCTAAATACTTATTACTTCTCAAAGCATACTCCTTAAAACTGAAATTCTATCTTCACTTCTTACTTTACTTCTTCACTTTTCTATAGGCTAACTTTCATCTACAAGCATATCTTGACATACCGAATACAGATTCGTAATTATTTTATAATTACTAACATTTTGGATATTCTAACTTATATTTTAGTGCTTGCTACGAAAACTTATCATTAGATATTCTTTTCTTACTTTACTTCTTCACTTTTCAAAATACTTATTACTTCTAAAAGCATACTCCTTAAAACTGAAATTCTATCTTCTTTTCTTACTTTACTTCTTCACTTTTCTATAGGCTAACTTTCATCTACAAGCATATCTTGACATACCGAATACAGATTCGTAATTATTTTATAATTACTAACATTTTGGATATTCTAACTTATATTTTAGTGCTTGCTACGAAAACTTATCATTAGATATTCTTTTCTTACTTTACTTCTTCACTTTTCAAAATACTTATTACTTCTAAAAGCATACTCCTTAAAACTGAAATTCTATCTTCTTTTCTTACTTTACTTCTTCACTTTTCTATAGGCTAACTTTCATCTACAAGCATATCTTGACATACCGAATACAGATTCGTAATTATTTTATAATTACTAACATTTTGGATATTCTAACTTATATTTTAGTGCTTGCTACGAAAACTTATCATTAGATATTCTTTTCTTACTTTACTTCTTCACTTTTCAAAATACTTATTACTTCTCAAAGCATACTCCTTAAAACTGAAATTCTATCTTCTTTTCTTACTTTACTTCTTCACTTTTCTATAGGCTAACTTTCATCTACAAGCATATCTTGACATACCGAATACAGATTCGTAATTATTTTATAATTACTAACATTTTGGATATTCTAACTTATATTTTAGTGCTTGCTACGAAAACTTATCATTAGATATTCTTTTCTTACTTTACTTCTTCACTTTTCAAAATACTTATTACTTCTAAAAGCATACTCCTTAAAACTGAAATTCTATCTTCTTTTCTTACTTTACTTCTTCACTTTTCTATAGGCTAACTTTCATCTACAAGCATATCTTGACATACCGAATACAGATTCGTAATTATTTTATAATTACTAACATTTTGGATATTCTAACTTATATTTTAGTGCTTGCTACGAAAACTTATCATTAGATATTCTTTTCTTACTTTACTTCTTCACTTTTCTAAATACTTATTACTTCTCAAAGCATACTCCTTAAAACTTATCATTAGATATTCTTTTCTTACTTTACTTCTTCACTTTTCTAAATACTTATTACTTCTCAAAGCATACTCCTTAAAACTGAAATTCTATCTTCACTTCTTACTTTACTTCTTCACTTTTCTATAGGCTAACTTTCATCTACAAGCATATCTTGACATACCGAATACAGATTCGTAATTATTTTATAATTACTAACATTTTGGATATTCTAACTTATATTTTAGTGCTTGCTACGAAAACTTATCATTAGATATTCTTTTCTTACTTTACTTCTTCACTTTTCAAAATACTTATTACTTCTAAAAGCATACTCCTTAAAACTGAAATTCTATCTTCTTTTCTTACTTTACTTCTTCACTTTTCTATAGGCTAACTTTCATCTACAAGCATATCTTGACATACCGAATACAGATTCGTAATTATTTTATAATTACTAACATTTTGGATATTCTAACTTATATTTTAGTGCTTGCTACGAAAACTTATCATTAGATATTCTTTTCTTACTTTACTTCTTCACTTTTCAAAATACTTATTACTTCTAAAAGCATACTCCTTAAAACTGAAATTCTATCTTCTTTTCTTACTTTACTTCTTCACTTTTCTATAGGCTAACTTTCATCTACAAGCATATCTTGACATACCGAATACAGATTCGTAATTATTTTATAATTACTAACATTTTGGATATTCTAACTTATATTTTAGTGCTTGCTACGAAAACTTATCATTAGATATTCTTTTCTTACTTTACTTCTTCACTTTTCAAAATACTTATTACTTCTAAAAGCATACTCCTTAAAACTGAAATTCTATCTTCTTTTCTTACTTTACTTCTTCACTTTTCTATAGGCTAACTTTCATCTACAAGCATATCTTGACATACCGAATACAGATTCGTAATTATTTTATAATTACTAACATTTTGGATATTCTAACTTATATTTTAGTGCTTGCTACGAAAACTTATCATTAGATATTCTTTTCTTACTTTACTTCTTCACTTTTCTAAATACTTATTACTTCTCAAAGCATACTCCTTAAAACTTATCATTAGATATTCTTTTCTTACTTTACTTCTTCACTTTTCTAAATACTTATTACTTCTCAAAGCATACTCCTTAAAACTGAAATTCTATCTTCACTTCTTACTTTACTTCTTCACTTTTCTATAGGCTAACTTTCATCTACAAGCATATCTTGACATACCGAATACAGATTCGTAATTATTTTATAATTACTAACATTTTGGATATTCTAACTTATATTTTAGTGCTTGCTACGAAAACTTATCATTAGATATTCTTTTCTTACTTTACTTCTTCACTTTTCAAAATACTTATTACTTCTCAAAGCATACTCCTTAAAACTGAAATTCTATCTTCACTTCTTACTTTACTTCTTCACTTTTCTATAGGCTAACTTTCATCTACAAGCATATCTTGACATACCGAATACAGATTCGTAATTATTTTATAATTACTAACATTTTGGATATTCTAACTTATATTTTAGTGCTTGCTACGAAAACTTATCATTAGATATTCTTTTCTTACTTTACTTCTTCACTTTTCAAAATACTTATTACTTCTCAAAGCATACTCCTTAAAACTGAAATTCTATCTTCTTTTCTTACTTTACTTCTTCACTTTTCTATAGGCTAACTTTCATCTACAAGCATATCTTGACATACCGAATACAGATTCGTAATTATTTTATAATTACTAACATTTTGGATATTCTAACTTATATTTTAGTGCTTGCTACGAAAACTTATCATTAGATATTCTTTTCTTACTTTACTTCTTCACTTTTCAAAATACTTATTACTTCTAAAAGCATACTCCTTAAAACTGAAATTCTATCTTCTTTTCTTACTTTACTTCTTCACTTTTCTATAGGCTAACTTTCATCTACAAGCATATCTTGACATACCGAATACAGATTCGTAATTATTTTATAATTACTAACATTTTGGATATTCTAACTTATATTTTAGTGCTTGCTACGAAAACTTATCATTAGATATTCTTTTCTTACTTTACTTCTTCACTTTTCTAAATACTTATTACTTCTCAAAGCACTTTACTTCTTCACTTTTCTAAATACTTATTACTTCTCAAAGCATACTCCTTAAAACTTATCATTAGATATTCTTTTCTTACTTTACTTCTTCACTTTTCTAAATACTTATTACTTCTCAAAGCATACTCCTTAAAACTGAAATTCTATCTTCACTTCTTACTTTACTTCTTCACTTTTCTATAGGCTAACTTTCATCTACAAGCATATCTTGACATACCGAATACAGATTCGTAATTATTTTATAATTACTAACATTTTGGATATTCTAACTTATATTTTAGTGCTTGCTACGAAAACTTATCATTAGATATTCTTTTCTTACTTTACTTCTTCACTTTTCAAAATACTTATTACTTCTAAAAGCATACTCCTTAAAACTGAAATTCTATCTTCTTTTCTTACTTTACTTCTTCACTTTTCTATAGGCTAACTTTCATCTACAAGCATATCTTGACATACCGAATACAGATTCGTAATTATTTTATAATTACTAACATTTTGGATATTCTAACTTATATTTTAGTGCTTGCTACGAAAACTTATCATTAGATATTCTTTTCTTACTTTACTTCTTCACTTTTCAAAATACTTATTACTTCTAAAAGCATACTCCTTAAAACTGAAATTCTATCTTCTTTTCTTACTTTACTTCTTCACTTTTCTATAGGCTAACTTTCATCTACAAGCATATCTTGACATACCGAATACAGATTCGTAATTATTTTATAATTACTAACATTTTGGATATTCTAACTTATATTTTAGTGCTTGCTACGAAAACTTATCATTAGATATTCTTTTCTTACTTTACTTCTTCACTTTTCAAAATACTTATTACTTCTCAAAGCATACTCCTTAAAACTGAAATTCTATCTTCTTTTCTTACTTTACTTCTTCACTTTTCTATAGGCTAACTTTCATCTACAAGCATATCTTGACATACCGAATACAGATTCGTAATTATTTTATAATTACTAACATTTTGGATATTCTAACTTATATTTTAGTGCTTGCTACGAAAACTTATCATTAGATATTCTTTTCTTACTTTACTTCTTCACTTTTCAAAATACTTATTACTTCTAAAAGCATACTCCTTAAAACTGAAATTCTATCTTCTTTTCTTACTTTACTTCTTCACTTTTCTATAGGCTAACTTTCATCTACAAGCATATCTTGACATACCGAATACAGATTCGTAATTATTTTATAATTACTAACATTTTGGATATTCTAACTTATATTTTAGTGCTTGCTACGAAAACTTATCATTAGATATTCTTTTCTTACTTTACTTCTTCACTTTTCTAAATACTTATTACTTCTCAAAGCATACTCCTTAAAACTTATCATTAGATATTCTTTTCTTACTTTACTTCTTCACTTTTCTAAATACTTATTACTTCTCAAAGCATACTCCTTAAAACTGAAATTCTATCTTCACTTCTTACTTTACTTCTTCACTTTTCTATAGGCTAACTTTCATCTACAAGCATATCTTGACATACCGAATACAGATTCGTAATTATTTTATAATTACTAACATTTTGGATATTCTAACTTATATTTTAGTGCTTGCTACGAAAACTTATCATTAGATATTCTTTTCTTACTTTACTTCTTCACTTTTCAAAATACTTATTACTTCTAAAAGCATACTCCTTAAAACTGAAATTCTATCTTCTTTTCTTACTTTACTTCTTCACTTTTCTATAGGCTAACTTTCATCTACAAGCATATCTTGACATACCGAATACAGATTCGTAATTATTTTATAATTACTAACATTTTGGATATTCTAACTTATATTTTAGTGCTTGCTACGAAAACTTATCATTAGATATTCTTTTCTTACTTTACTTCTTCACTTTTCAAAATACTTATTACTTCTAAAAGCATACTCCTTAAAACTGAAATTCTATCTTCTTTTCTTACTTTACTTCTTCACTTTTCTATAGGCTAACTTTCATCTACAAGCATATCTTGACATACCGAATACAGATTCGTAATTATTTTATAATTACTAACATTTTGGATATTCTAACTTATATTTTAGTGCTTGCTACGAAAACTTATCATTAGATATTCTTTTCTTACTTTACTTCTTCACTTTTCAAAATACTTATTACTTCTCAAAGCATACTCCTTAAAACTGAAATTCTATCTTCTTTTCTTACTTTACTTCTTCACTTTTCTATAGGCTAACTTTCATCTACAAGCATATCTTGACATACCGAATACAGATTCGTAATTATTTTATAATTACTAACATTTTGGATATTCTAACTTATATTTTAGTGCTTGCTACGAAAACTTATCATTAGATATTCTTTTCTTACTTTACTTCTTCACTTTTCAAAATACTTATTACTTCTCAAAGCATACTCCTTAAAACTGAAATTCTATCTTCACTTCTTACTTTACTTCTTCACTTTTCTATAGGCTAACTTTCATCTACAAGCATATCTTGACATACCGAATACAGATTCGTAATTATTTTATAATTACTAACATTTTGGATATTCTAACTTATATTTTAGTGCTTGCTACGAAAACTTATCATTAGATATTCTTTTCTTACTTTACTTCTTCACTTTTCAAAATACTTATTACTTCTCAAAGCATACTCCTTAAAACTGAAATTCTATCTTCACTTCTTACTTTACTTCTTCACTTTTCTATAGGCTAACTTTCATCTACAAGCATATCTTGACATACCGAATACAGATTCGTAATTATTTTATAATTACTAACATTTTGGATATTCTAACTTATATTTTAGTGCTTGCTACGAAAACTTATCATTAGATATTCTTTTCTTACTTTACTTCTTCACTTTTCTATAGGCTAACTTTCATCTACAAGCATATCTTGACATACCGAATACAGATTCGTAATTATTTTATAATTACTAACATTTTGGATATTCTAACTTATATTTTAGTGCTTGCTACGAAAACTTATCATTAGATATTCTTTTCTTACTTTACTTCTTCACTTTTCAAAATACTTATTACTTCTCAAAGCATACTCCTTAAAACTGAAATTCTATCTTCTTTTCTTACTTTACTTCTTCACTTTTCTATAGGCTAACTTTCATCTACAAGCATATCTTGACATACCGAATACAGATTCGTAATTATTTTATAATTACTAACATTTTGGATATTCTAACTTATATTTTAGTGCTTGCTACGAAAACTTATCATTAGATATTCTTTTCTTACTTTACTTCTTCACTTTTCAAAATACTTATTACTTCTCAAAGCATACTCCTTAAAACTGAAATTCTATCTTCACTTCTTACTTTACTTCTTCACTTTTCTATAGGCTAACTTTCATCTACAAGCATATCTTGACATACCGAATACAGATTCGTAATTATTTTATAATTACTAACATTTTGGATATTCTAACTTATATTTTAGTGCTTGCTACGAAAACTTATCATTAGATATTCTTTTCTTACTTTACTTCTTCACTTTTCAAAATACTTATTACTTCTCAAAGCATACTCCTTAAAACTGAAATTCTATCTTCTTTTCTTACTTTACTTCTTCACTTTTCTATAGGCTAACTTTCATCTACAAGCATATCTTGACATACCGAATACAGATTCGTAATTATTTTATAATTACTAACATTTTGGATATTCTAACTTATATTTTAGTGCTTGCTACGAAAACTTATCATTAGATATTCTTTTCTTACTTTACTTCTTCACTTTTCAAAATACTTATTACTTCTCAAAGCATACTCCTTAAAACTGAAATTCTATCTTCTTTTCTTACTTTACTTCTTCACTTTTCTATAGGCTAACTTTCATCTACAAGCATATCTTGACATACCGAATACAGATTCGTAATTATTTTATAATTACTAACATTTTGGATATTCTAACTTATATTTTAGTGCTTGCTACGAAAACTTATCATTAGATATTCTTTTCTTACTTTACTTCTTCACTTTTCAAAATACTTATTACTTCTCAAAGCATACTCCTTAAAACTGAAATTCTATCTTCACTTCTTACTTTACTTCTTCACTTTTCTATAGGCTAACTTTCATCTACAAGCATATCTTGACATACCGAATACAGATTCGTAATTATTTTATAATTACTAACATTTTGGATATTCTAACTTATATTTTAGTGCTTGCTACGAAAACTTATCATTAGATATTCTTTTCTTACTTTACTTCTTCACTTTTCTATAGGCTAACTTTCATCTACAAGCATATCTTGACATACCGAATACAGATTCGTAATTATTTTATAATTACTAACATTTTGGATATTCTAACTTATATTTTAGTGCTTGCTACGAAAACTTATCATTAGATATTCTTTTCTTACTTTACTTCTTCACTTTTCAAAATACTTATTACTTCTCAAAGCATACTCCTTAAAACTGAAATTCTATCTTCTTTTCTTACTTTACTTCTTCACTTTTCTATAGGCTAACTTTCATCTACAAGCATATCTTGACATACCGAATACAGATTCGTAATTATTTTATAATTACTAACATTTTGGATATTCTAACTTATATTTTAGTGCTTGCTACGAAAACTTATCATTAGATATTCTTTTCTTACTTTACTTCTTCACTTTTCAAAATACTTATTACTTCTCAAAGCATACTCCTTAAAACTGAAATTCTATCTTCACTTCTTACTTTACTTCTTCACTTTTCTATAGGCTAACTTTCATCTACAAGCATATCTTGACATACCGAATACAGATTCGTAATTATTTTATAATTACTAACATTTTGGATATTCTAACTTATATTTTAGTGCTTGCTACGAAAACTTATCATTAGATATTCTTTTCTTACTTTACTTCTTCACTTTTCAAAATACTTATTACTTCTCAAAGCATACTCCTTAAAACTGAAATTCTATCTTCTTTTCTTACTTTACTTCTTCACTTTTCTATAGGCTAACTTTCATCTACAAGCATATCTTGACATACCGAATACAGATTCGTAATTATTTTATAATTACTAACATTTTGGATATTCTAACTTATATTTTAGTGCTTGCTACGAAAACTTATCATTAGATATTCTTTTCTTACTTTACTTCTTCACTTTTCAAAATACTTATTACTTCTCAAAGCATACTCCTTAAAACTGAAATTCTATCTTCTTTTCTTACTTTACTTCTTCACTTTTCTATAGGCTAACTTTCATCTACAAGCATATCTTGACATACCGAATACAGATTCGTAATTATTTTATAATTACTAACATTTTGGATATTCTAACTTATATTTTAGTGCTTGCTACGAAAACTTATCATTAGATATTCTTTTCTTACTTTACTTCTTCACTTTTCAAAATACTTATTACTTCTCAAAGCATACTCCTTAAAACTGAAATTCTATCTTCACTTCTTACTTTACTTCTTCACTTTTCTATAGGCTAACTTTCATCTACAAGCATATCTTGACATACCGAATACAGATTCGTAATTATTTTATAATTACTAACATTTTGGATATTCTAACTTATATTTTAGTGCTTGCTACGAAAACTTATCATTAGATATTCTTTTCTTACTTTACTTCTTCACTTTTCAAAATACTTATTACTTCTCAAAGCATACTCCTTAAAACTGAAATTCTATCTTCTTTTCTTACTTTACTTCTTCACTTTTCTATAGGCTAACTTTCATCTACAAGCATATCTTGACATACCGAATACAGATTCGTAATTATTTTATAATTACTAACATTTTGGATATTCTAACTTATATTTTAGTGCTTGCTACGAAAACTTATCATTAGATATTCTTTTCTTACTTTACTTCTTCACTTTTCAAAATACTTATTACTTCTCAAAGCATACTCCTTAAAACTGAAATTCTATCTTCTTTTCTTACTTTACTTCTTCACTTTTCTATAGGCTAACTTTCATCTACAAGCATATCTTGACATACCGAATACAGATTCGTAATTATTTTATAATTACTAACATTTTGGATATTCTAACTTATATTTTAGTGCTTGCTACGAAAACTTATCATTAGATATTCTTTTCTTACTTTACTTCTTCACTTTTCAAAATACTTATTACTTCTCAAAGCATACTCCTTAAAACTGAAATTCTATCTTCACTTCTTACTTTACTTCTTCACTTTTCTATAGGCTAACTTTCATCTACAAGCATATCTTGACATACCGAATACAGATTCGTAATTATTTTATAATTACTAACATTTTGGATATTCTAACTTATATTTTAGTGCTTGCTACGAAAACTTATCATTAGATATTCTTTTCTTACTTTACTTCTTCACTTTTCAAAATACTTATTACTTCTCAAAGCATACTCCTTAAAACTGAAATTCTATCTTCTTTTCTTACTTTACTTCTTCACTTTTCTATAGGCTAACTTTCATCTACAAGCATATCTTGACATACCGAATACAGATTCGTAATTATTTTATAATTACTAACATTTTGGATATTCTAACTTATATTTTAGTGCTTGCTACGAAAACTTATCATTAGATATTCTTTTCTTACTTTACTTCTTCACTTTTCAAAATACTTATTACTTCTCAAAGCATACTCCTTAAAACTGAAATTCTATCTTCTTTTCTTACTTTACTTCTTCACTTTTCTATAGGCTAACTTTCATCTACAAGCATATCTTGACATACCGAATACAGATTCGTAATTATTTTATAATTACTAACATTTTGGATATTCTAACTTATATTTTAGTGCTTGCTACGAAAACTTATCATTAGATATTCTTTTCTTACTTTACTTCTTCACTTTTCAAAATACTTATTACTTCTCAAAGCATACTCCTTAAAACTGAAATTCTATCTTCACTTCTTACTTTACTTCTTCACTTTTCTATAGGCTAACTTTCATCTACAAGCATATCTTGACATACCGAATACAGATTCGTAATTATTTTATAATTACTAACATTTTGGATATTCTAACTTATATTTTAGTGCTTGCTACGAAAACTTATCATTAGATATTCTTTTCTTACTTTACTTCTTCACTTTTCAAAATACTTATTACTTCTAAAAGCATACTCCTTAAAACTGAAATTCTATCTTCTTTTCTTACTTTACTTCTTCACTTTTCTATAGGCTAACTTTCATCTACAAGCATATCTTGACATACCGAATACAGATTCGTAATTATTTTATAATTACTAACATTTTGGATATTCTAACTTATATTTTAGTGCTTGCTACGAAAACTTATCATTAGATATTCTTTTCTTACTTTACTTCTTCACTTTTCAAAATACTTATTACTTCTCAAAGCATACTCCTTAAAACTGAAATTCTATCTTCACTTCTTACTTTACTTCTTCACTTTTCTATAGGCTAACTTTCATCTACAAGCATATCTTGACATACCGAATACAGATTCGTAATTATTTTATAATTACTAACATTTTGGATATTCTAACTTATATTTTAGTGCTTGCTACGAAAACTTATCATTAGATATTCTTTTCTTACTTTACTTCTTCACTTTTCAAAATACTTATTACTTCTAAAAGCATACTCCTTAAAACTGAAATTCTATCTTCTTTTCTTACTTTACTTCTTCACTTTTCTATAGGCTAACTTTCATCTACAAGCATATCTTGACATACCGAATACAGATTCGTAATTATTTTATAATTACTAACATTTTGGATATTCTAACTTATATTTTAGTGCTTGCTACGAAAACTTATCATTAGATATTCTTTTCTTACTTTACTTCTTCACTTTTCAAAATACTTATTACTTCTCAAAGCATACTCCTTAAAACTGAAATTCTATCTTCTTTTCTTACTTTACTTCTTCACTTTTCTATAGGCTAACTTTCATCTACAAGCATATCTTGACATACCGAATACAGATTCGTAATTATTTTATAATTACTAACATTTTGGATATTCTAACTTATATTTTAGTGCTTGCTACGAAAACTTATCATTAGATATTCTTTTCTTACTTTACTTCTTCACTTTTCAAAATACTTATTACTTCTCAAAGCATACTCCTTAAAACTGAAATTCTATCTTCTTTTCTTACTTTACTTCTTCACTTTTCTATAGGCTAACTTTCATCTACAAGCATATCTTGACATACCGAATACAGATTCGTAATTATTTTATAATTACTAACATTTTGGATATTCTAACTTATATTTTAGTGCTTGCTACGAAAACTTATCATTAGATATTCTTTTCTTACTTTACTTCTTCACTTTTCTAAATACTTATTACTTCTCAAAGCATACTCCTTAAAACTGAAATTCTATCTTCACTTCTTACTTTACTTCTTCACTTTTCTATAGGCTAACTTTCATCTACAAGCATATCTTGACATACCGAATACAGATTCGTAATTATTTTATAATTACTAACATTTTGGATATTCTAACTTATATTTTAGTGCTTGCTACGAAAACTTATCATTAGATATTCTTTTCTTACTTTACTTCTTCACTTTTCAAAATACTTATTACTTCTAAAAGCATACTCCTTAAAACTGAAATTCTATCTTCTTTTCTTACTTTACTTCTTCACTTTTCTATAGGCTAACTTTCATCTACAAGCATATCTTGACATACCGAATACAGATTCGTAATTATTTTATAATTACTAACATTTTGGATATTCTAACTTATATTTTAGTGCTTGCTACGAAAACTTATCATTAGATATTCTTTTCTTACTTTACTTCTTCACTTTTCAAAATACTTATTACTTCTCAAAGCATACTCCTTAAAACTGAAATTCTATCTTCACTTCTTACTTTACTTCTTCACTTTTCTATAGGCTAACTTTCATCTACAAGCATATCTTGACATACCGAATACAGATTCGTAATTATTTTATAATTACTAACATTTTGGATATTCTAACTTATATTTTAGTGCTTGCTACGAAAACTTATCATTAGATATTCTTTTCTTACTTTACTTCTTCACTTTTCAAAATACTTATTACTTCTCAAAGCATACTCCTTAAAACTGAAATTCTATCTTCTTTTCTTACTTTACTTCTTCACTTTTCTATAGGCTAACTTTCATCTACAAGCATATCTTGACATACCGAATACAGATTCGTAATTATTTTATAATTACTAACATTTTGGATATTCTAACTTATATTTTAGTGCTTGCTACGAAAACTTATCATTAGATATTCTTTTCTTACTTTACTTCTTCACTTTTCAAAATACTTATTACTTCTCAAAGCATACTCCTTAAAACTGAAATTCTATCTTCACTTCTTACTTTACTTCTTCACTTTTCTATAGGCTAACTTTCATCTACAAGCATATCTTGACATACCGAATACAGATTCGTAATTATTTTATAATTACTAACATTTTGGATATTCTAACTTATATTTTAGTGCTTGCTACGAAAACTTATCATTAGATATTCTTTTCTTACTTTACTTCTTCACTTTTCAAAATACTTATTACTTCTCAAAGCATACTCCTTAAAACTGAAATTCTATCTTCACTTCTTACTTTACTTCTTCACTTTTCTATAGGCTAACTTTCATCTACAAGCATATCTTGACATACCGAATACAGATTCGTAATTATTTTATAATTACTAACATTTTGGATATTCTAACTTATATTTTAGTGCTTGCTACGAAAACTTATCATTAGATATTCTTTTCTTACTTTACTTCTTCACTTTTCAATAGGCTAACTTTCATCTACAAGCATATCTTGACATACCGAATACAGATTCGTAATTATTTTATAATTACTAACATTTTGGATATTCTAACTTATATTTTAGTGCTTGCTACGAAAACTTATCATTAGATATTCTTTTCTTACTTTACTTCTTCACTTTTCTAAATACTTATTACTTCTCAAAGCATACTCCTTAAAACTGAAATTCTATCTTCACTTCTTACTTTACTTCTTCACTTTTCTATAGGCTAACTTTCATCTACAAGCATATCTTGACATACCGAATACAGATTCGTAATTATTTTATAATTACTAACATTTTGGATATTCTAACTTATATTTTAGTGCTTGCTACGAAAACTTATCATTAGATATTCTTTTCTTACTTTACTTCTTCACTTTTCAAAATACTTATTACTTCTAAAAGCATACTCCTTAAAACTGAAATTCTATCTTCTTTTCTTACTTTACTTCTTCACTTTTCTATAGGCTAACTTTCATCTACAAGCATATCTTGACATACCGAATACAGATTCGTAATTATTTTATAATTACTAACATTTTGGATATTCTAACTTATATTTTAGTGCTTGCTACGAAAACTTATCATTAGATATTCTTTTCTTACTTTACTTCTTCACTTTTCAAAATACTTATTACTTCTCAAAGCATACTCCTTAAAACTGAAATTCTATCTTCACTTCTTACTTTACTTCTTCACTTTTCTATAGGCTAACTTTCATCTACAAGCATATCTTGACATACCGAATACAGATTCGTAATTATTTTATAATTACTAACATTTTGGATATTCTAACTTATATTTTAGTGCTTGCTACGAAAACTTATCATTAGATATTCTTTTCTTACTTTACTTCTTCACTTTTCAAAATACTTATTACTTCTCAAAGCATACTCCTTAAAACTGAAATTCTATCTTCTTTTCTTACTTTACTTCTTCACTTTTCTATAGGCTAACTTTCATCTACAAGCATATCTTGACATACCGAATACAGATTCGTAATTATTTTATAATTACTAACATTTTGGATATTCTAACTTATATTTTAGTGCTTGCTACGAAAACTTATCATTAGATATTCTTTTCTTACTTTACTTCTTCACTTTTCAAAATACTTATTACTTCTCAAAGCATACTCCTTAAAACTGAAATTCTATCTTCACTTCTTACTTTACTTCTTCACTTTTCTATAGGCTAACTTTCATCTACAAGCATATCTTGACATACCGAATACAGATTCGTAATTATTTTATAATTACTAACATTTTGGATATTCTAACTTATATTTTAGTGCTTGCTACGAAAACTTATCATTAGATATTCTTTTCTTACTTTACTTCTTCACTTTTCAAAATACTTATTACTTCTCAAAGCATACTCCTTAAAACTGAAATTCTATCTTCTTTTCTTACTTTACTTCTTCACTTTTCTATAGGCTAACTTTCATCTACAAGCATATCTTGACATACCGAATACAGATTCGTAATTATTTTATAATTACTAACATTTTGGATATTCTAACTTATATTTTAGTGCTTGCTACGAAAACTTATCATTAGATATTCTTTTCTTACTTTACTTCTTCACTTTTCAAAATACTTATTACTTCTCAAAGCATACTCCTTAAAACTGAAATTCTATCTTCTTTTCTTACTTTACTTCTTCACTTTTCTATAGGCTAACTTTCATCTACAAGCATATCTTGACATACCGAATACAGATTCGTAATTATTTTATAATTACTAACATTTTGGATATTCTAACTTATATTTTAGTGCTTGCTACGAAAACTTATCATTAGATATTCTTTTCTTACTTTACTTCTTCACTTTTCAAAATACTTATTACTTCTCAAAGCATACTCCTTAAAACTGAAATTCTATCTTCACTTCTTACTTTACTTCTTCACTTTTCTATAGGCTAACTTTCATCTACAAGCATATCTTGACATACCGAATACAGATTCGTAATTATTTTATAATTACTAACATTTTGGATATTCTAACTTATATTTTAGTGCTTGCTACGAAAACTTATCATTAGATATTCTTTTCTTACTTTACTTCTTCACTTTTCAAAATACTTATTACTTCTAAAAGCATACTCCTTAAAACTGAAATTCTATCTTCTTTTCTTACTTTACTTCTTCACTTTTCTATAGGCTAACTTTCATCTACAAGCATATCTTGACATACCGAATACAGATTCGTAATTATTTTATAATTACTAACATTTTGGATATTCTAACTTATATTTTAGTGCTTGCTACGAAAACTTATCATTAGATATTCTTTTCTTACTTTACTTCTTCACTTTTCAAAATACTTATTACTTCTCAAAGCATACTCCTTAAAACTGAAATTCTATCTTCACTTCTTACTTTACTTCTTCACTTTTCTATAGGCTAACTTTCATCTACAAGCATATCTTGACATACCGAATACAGATTCGTAATTATTTTATAATTACTAACATTTTGGATATTCTAACTTATATTTTAGTGCTTGCTACGAAAACTTATCATTAGATATTCTTTTCTTACTTTACTTCTTCACTTTTCAAAATACTTATTACTTCTCAAAGCATACTCCTTAAAACTGAAATTCTATCTTCTTTTCTTACTTTACTTCTTCACTTTTCTATAGGCTAACTTTCATCTACAAGCATATCTTGACATACCGAATACAGATTCGTAATTATTTTATAATTACTAACATTTTGGATATTCTAACTTATATTTTAGTGCTTGCTACGAAAACTTATCATTAGATATTCTTTTCTTACTTTACTTCTTCACTTTTCAAAATACTTATTACTTCTCAAAGCATACTCCTTAAAACTGAAATTCTATCTTCTTTTCTTACTTTACTTCTTCACTTTTCTATAGGCTAACTTTCATCTACAAGCATATCTTGACATACCGAATACAGATTCGTAATTATTTTATAATTACTAACATTTTGGATATTCTAACTTATATTTTAGTGCTTGCTACGAAAACTTATCATTAGAT
>CAMPDV010006807.1:0-23454 GCA_946699065.1 Loxodes magnus
TGACAGATTAATGTTCGACCTAAGTAAGGAAGAGAATTCTATATTTGAATAATATTGCACGGGAAAAAATTAGAATTAAGAATTGAAGACAAAGATATTTTTATAGATGATGGTAATAATTAATAAAAAAGAGAAGAAAAATATTGATCGTGCAATTTGAGAATATAGAGTATACGTAGAAGATAGAGAAAGAATGGAATAAATGATAACAACATTACAGTTCAGAAAATGATTTGATAAATATGTGACGGGATCGTCCAACTACCCGAGATACAATAAAAATAGAAAAGAAAGACACCTAGTTGTAACAAGTCAATGCCCTATCTGTAATAATGCAAGAGAAAGTGAAAGGATTATCATAGAAAAATGTTCAGAATAAAAAGAAGGAAGATAAATTTGTATTTGAAATCTAAGAGCAATAAGAATAGAAGATAAAGAATGGAACTTTTTTATATAATATGAGGTAAGTCTAAATTCGAGAAATTTATTATAACCTAAAAAGGGTAAAAAAGAGCAAAAGATGATTTGATAATAAAAGATTATATCAAAGATATATTAGAAAAAGGATAAATAGAAAAAAATTGAATGAAAAAAATAAATTGGAAAATAATATAGAGTAGGAAAAGTATAATTTTTATGAATGTATAATAGCATGATTAAGAAGAAAAGAATTAGAAATGAAAATTAGTAAGATATATAAGAAAAAATAAATTAAGCTTTCAATATAGATCTAATAAAGCATAGATAGTTAGAAGACAGAAGAATAAGATATAATTTAAAGGAAAATGAGGAAGATATGCAACTTATAAGAGAAAAATTTCTATTACCTGAAGGCATACTTGAAGAAACAGACATATATTGAATATGTAAAGAGCTGCGCATCAACAGGGGCTACGCGTTCTATAGTCAAATTTATTTATTAATTATCTGCTATAACTCAGCAACGACTATTTATAATTCGATTTCCTGTGGTGATTAAAGAGTTTAAAATGATTACTGAGGGGCTAAATATATTGCTTCCTCCAAGGCTTCTCAGCAGTCGATGAAGTGACAAGTTTGCTGCAGGATATTTGTAAGAAGGTTTGAATGATTTTTTACAAAATCTAGGTTGTAGCTTGCTATATCCCTTCAGTTTTCTACTCCTCACTTGTAGTGCTAGTAAAAAGTTATTGTTAGCCTACCATTTATTTTTTATATCATTCAGTCTTTTAGTTTTAATAGATTTAAAATGGTGTAGAGCATTACTATAAGAATTAAAAAGGAGAAATAAAAAAGAAAAACTAGAATCTAGTTTGTCTTCAGAGGAGAAAGTAATGTTTTGTCTTTCTGAATGATCTAATTCTGAAACTAAAAATAATAAATTATTTAAAATGAAATTGAACAAATTAAAACATAAATTACATAGTATGAAGAGATTTTCTTTAATAAAGAAAAAAATATGCGAGATAATAAATTGCAAAGAAGACCAAAACGTTGAATTGCTATTTCTTAAAAATCAATTGATAAACAAAATTTAGTTTCAGAAAATTAATTATATGAAATGCATTAAATTAATTTCACATAATGATAAAAATTGATTATAGTTAAGGATTTACTCAACACAGCATTAAGAAAAGTAAATTTAAGAAAAAATGTATATAAATATAAGCAAATAAATTAAGATACTGGAAAAAAGATTTATCCAAAGAAGAAAATAAGAAAAAGTATTAAAATTGTTGGCACTGTTAATCTAGATATCGTTAACTAAGATAATGAAAAGAATGAAGGCAACTCAAACTTAATCAAAAGCAAAGAACTTGAAAAATTTTAACTAGTTATGAATAGCTGAATGATACGTCTATAAAATAGAAACTACCAATAAGAAATAAGAAAATACTCTATGGAAATCATACCTTAATTTTTTAAAAATTGTGTAATACAACTACGAAACAAAATTTATTCACAGATATATATTTGGAAAGTCTAGGGAAGTCAAAACTTTATTTTACAATTAGCAAAATTATTATTATTATTTAAATTAAATTAAAAAGGGTTCAGAGAAGGGAATGTTTTCTAAAGAGATATCTACTCCCTATCCAGCCAATATTTTATTGAAAAATTGGAAGTCTATTCCTTCTTTCACTTTCAACTTTTCGAGTTGGTTGGCTCAGCATATTTTTCTTCTCTAGATTCATCCACCTCAGGTTTTGAAAAATTATGTCAGATCATTCCAAATTATCTTCTAAATTTATTTTCTATATTAGCATCGTCTTCATTAATTATTATCTCCCACAGATGTAGCATTTTTTCTAAATATTTTTCTTAGGTTATCTCAGTCTATTTGTACTTCTCATTATTACTATTTAATTTTAATATTTGTTTACTTCTCTAAATTTTGATAAATCTTATTTAAATATTAACTAATTTTAAATTTTTTTATTTTCCTCTTATGATATTATAATTTTTCAATTATTAATTGTTTAAAAATTTAAAATATTAATATATGCACTAAAAAAAATATTGCTTAAACTATAAAAATGAAGCATATATTTCAGGTACAAATGAGAGAAGAAAAATGATAATCAATAAAGAAATGAGGATAAATACTGAGATTAATAAAGCATTAAAAGGTATTACGAGAGTATTAAATATAAATTTGATTCAAATATATTTTATAAGACTAAGCAATCAACTTTTTACGCTAAATATACAATAAAAGTAAGATATTAGTTAAAATTGTTGAACATGTATATAATAAAAGTACTATATTATTCACTATTTTTATACAAATGATTATATTAAGAGATTAAGAGTTTATCATTTAGAAATTAAAACAATTTAGTTTAATTAAAAAAAACTAAAAAATAATTAAAATATAAGAGCTTATTTACAAATTTTAAATTAAGTTATTAATTAAATTAAAGTTATTCAGAGAAGGGATTGTTTTCTTAATAGTTTCCTACTCCCTATCCAACTGATAGGTACTTGAACTCTTGGTGGTCTGTTCCTCCAGTCACTTTCAAGTCTTCGCAGTGGATTGCTCCGAATATTGCTTTTCTTCCTATAAATATTCCCACTGCTAGTTGGGTAGAATTAGGTTAGTTCGTTTCAAATTTTCTTTTGTATCTCTTTTCTTTATCTGCATTTCCTTCAGAGATGGTTTATTCTTCTACAGATAAAGCATTTTTTCTTAAAGTATCTTTCTTTAGTTAATTCAATTTGCTTATTCTAGACCTCTTCCAACTCCATTGGAACGGAGTGTGCTGTCTAGATCTTGATATCATTCTTGATATTCTCCGTTTTAAGGTTAATATTGTTTTCAATTTTCTCTAACTTGATGTGTATGTTCTCGTTCATATCATATAGCTATTCCAACTGCCTGTCGAATTCGTCAATTCGAATATTCATGGCAGCTTAGTTTTTGTTTCTAGGAGCATGGGTTTCCTCATCTTCTAAATGCTCTTGCTGTTCTTAAGCTAGTTCTTCAATCTGTTTTTCCAGGTCTTTATTTTTTCCTATTAATGCTAAGATAAACTTAGCCATTTCCTCCTTCGTCATTCCTAAGATTTGTTCTTTATTGAGATCTCCGAGGTCCATGTAGGGGTTGAATGTCCTAATCTAGGCCTGAAAGTTACTAATCTTTTGCTTCTTGGGAAGGTCCTCAGTCGATATTGTTGCGTGTTAGTGTTTCTAGGGTTGTCTGGGGGGTGTTGTTTAGAGTTGCTCCTATATGGTTTAAGAAGAAGGTTTGGTTTTGGAAGATGACGTGTGGTGTTTAGAAATTTAGGTTTCCTGCTTCCTCTCTTCCTTTTTAGCTTAGAAAGAGGTGGTATAGAAGACCTTTTTGAAACCTTCTACCATATTTTATATTTTAAATTAAGTTAATTATTAAATTTAATAGTTCTAAATATTAATAAGGTTTAGCTTTATCCTTGAGATTGTAATTATAAACGAATAATATTATACTGAGGAAAGAAAAAGAGTTAAGATAAATCATAATTATATTTATATTAATTATTAGATTTTTCATTTTTTTTATAAATTAATTACAGCAAGAAAATTATTTTAGAACTATGAAATAACTAATTTTAAAATCCTTAAAATAAATAATTATTATGGAATAAAATGATACCTAAGAAATAACAGATCTCTTTAAACGAATAGCTAAAAATTTGAATATCAATCGTATTTTATCGAATAATCCCCTTAAAAAGATAAAGGGAAATAATTTGCTGAAATTTTTGCATAATTAGTTTAATAAGGAGTCCAAATATTCATTATGAATTTAAACAACATAGATTAAAGATTGAAAAATTAGAATATGTACTAGAAAAAATAGGTGAAGAACTAAAACTTTAATTTCCATCTATAGAGGATGCGATAAGTTGCATATAATCATAAATGGGACATAAACTTGAAGAGATTAACAATAATTTAATTAAATTCCTCTAATTTTTTAATTTTAGTATTCTTAATTCCAATTTAAAATAAAAAATTTAAGAAAAATAGAATATTTAATAAGAAATTATATGAAGAATAAATGGATAACAGGGAAGTATTACTAAGGAATAGAAATTTTTTAATAATAATAAAGCTTTAAAAGAACAGCATCTAATATATATGCTAAAGTAGTATAATTTAAAAGATGCTGGTGAAGAAACTAAATCTATGAAAATAATAGAAGAAATATAATAAAGAACCTATTTTAAATATGACTAACTTAAATCAATTTAAGTAAAATAGAATTTAAGGATAGTAGGAAGTGTTTTGCAAGTATTAATAATAAGAAGTTTTTGATATATAGGTAGAAATAAATCAGAGAAGTAAATAATAAAGAATGATATAAAAAATGGGAATTATATCACTACAAACAGTAAAAATTAAGATAATATTTCTCATTAACTCTATGAATATAGCCAAATAAAACAGTTCATTAAGAATAACAAGTAATGAGTAAAAGAAATGGAAAATAAAATTATTAATATCGGGTTATCGTTCTAAAAAATATCAAGAAAGATGGTAAGCAAAATTAACGAGATGGTAGAAGAAAGCAATGACATTGTATGAGGAGTGATTAGTTTTATAACTAAGATATATAAAATATTTCTATAATTTTGAATATATAGCCTAATAATATAAATATACTTTTATTTATCCTTAAAGATACATCTTTAAGTATTAAAATTTTATATGTTACTAATAGATAGAAATATAATTGATACTCATATTAAGAGAAAAATAGAAAATAAACGATCTATAATACCTATTTATAATAAATATAAAATAAACTAAGTAGTAATAACAATTAAATCTTTCAAACTTAAAATAATAATCTTTATAAACTGATTATATCTTGCGATTCATACTTTTATCAATAAAATGGATAAAGCTTATATAATTGAAGGATATTAAAGGATAAATAATTATTATTAAATTATTATGCTTTTAAGTATTTTATTAAAGGAACGCTTGTATTATATTTATTAATATTGACTGCAATAGATAGAAAGGTTTATGAAATTCTTAAAGCTTTTAAGCATTTTTGTTTATTTATTATATAAATTAAGGTGAATTATTTGAAGAAGTAGAAATTAAATTTATTCTAATTTAAGAATTTAGTTTTAAATAAGACCTCTAGATTATTAAAGAGATACCATATAAAATTTTCATAGAAGTAACTAAGTATTAATATAATCAAATCTAGCAAACCTTATTTAAAATATTATTTTAGTTTTTACTTTAATTTGCTTCAATTTGATAGTAAAAACTTTCATCTAAAATATAAATATCTCTAGCTGTTGAAGTTATCTGAATTTTGGAAGATTCTTTATTCAATTTATGGTTAAAGACCTTTTTTTTTTTATTAAATAAAATTTTAAATAACTAGAACCAAAAATTGTAAGACAAATATTATAAAAATTTATTAAAGAACTGCTGAAATAAACATTAAAGGAATTAAAAGCTTAATATTATATTATCTCTAAGTAATTTTAATTATACCAACCACTCGGTAACGAGAAAATATCGTAACGAGTCCATAAAGATACTTACAGGTAAAGATATAAATTTTTACAATTTCATCTTTTAATTTTTTTTATACTAGTTAATAATTAATAATTATTAACTTTAGAGTTCGTGAACGGCCTTGCTCGCACCGTTCTACATTATCAGAACGGCATCTTGATTTATATAGCGGGATGTTATACAAAACATCAGGATCTGATCTGACTTCAGTAGGAGCTTGAAGTCTATAATTATGGAGTATACATTCAATAGAAGAGATAGTTTTAGTATAAAATGAATTCTCTTCAATACTTTAATAAAGTCTAGGACTTCCCTAAGGATTGGAGGTACAATCAGACAGTTCCAAATCTTGCTACCTTCATTCTTTTAATTATTTAATTAATTATTTTAGTTAATAATGTATAGCGTTAATAAGAACGTCAAAGTCTTAATTTTATAAGGTAAATAGGAATAAATAAATAAAAATATTTTTTTAACTTCTATATTTGTAAAATTAACTTTAAAAGGGAATTTACAAAAATGAAAACAAATGCTTTTGATTTTAAATTTAATATTAAGTTGATTATAGGAAAAAATGAAAAATCTTAAACAAATATTAAAAGTAGCATTATTGGTAGACGCAATTATGATTTTAGAAAAATTAATATTATTCTTGATGATTTGTTAAATAATTTAAGATTAAAGAAACAATTTCTAAATATAACTATATATATGAAAATAATTTAATAAAAATTATGAAAACAACATTTAAATGATATCTTAATAATAATAATAGGATAAATTAAATTTAGCAATTATGAGAATTTTCACCTCTTTATGCTGGACACCAGATTGCTCCGGTATAAAAATAAATTTTCAAAAACCTCTACTCCTCTCTCCTCACATTGCTTTTCTCTCTTCCAATTTATCTTTATTTCTAATTAAATTTTCTCTTGTAGATGTATCCTAATTCATTTAAGTACAATCTTTTTTTGATTTGTCTCTACTGTATCTGTTTTTTCTTCCTCTGCTGTTCTTGTATTCTTCTTTATTTATTCCAATAATATGTCTTTAAATTTTGGAATTTCTTGCAGCTTCTTCACAAGTGTTATGTCGAATTGCAGTAGTAGCATTTCTTTACTACTCTTTTTTATTTAACCTTAGTCTTCCTGTTGATCTCTTCAATCATCATTAGATATGCCCTTTTGTTCGTCTAACTTTTTTTCTAATTTTTCCAGTCTATTACTCAGATCAGATTGTTTCATTTATCATAGATGGAAAGAGCACCAGAACTTTATAATTCAACAATGGAATTATGTAAGGAAGTTCTCATGGACCAGTTTTAGCATTATTGTATTATGACATAGTAATTAGATATCTGGAAAGTAAAAGTAACTAATTGGGATTTAAATACCAGGATTCAAGAATTAGCTTCGCTTCTAGAGGATGGGCAGATGATCTTATTCTTCTTTCCAAATCTGCAAAGTATATGTAGATATTAATAAATGAAACAAATAAAGTTTTTGCATGAACACATTTAAAGATAAATGCTACCAAATCTGAATGCATTTAATTCCTAAAAAAGAATCAGAAATAATAAATTTTAAATTTATAATTAGGAAATTAATCAATTGCTTTAAAAGAACAAGTAACATATTTAGGAGTTATTCTACATCAGAAGAAGAATTTTAATCCCCATTGCAAAGAAGTTGCATTCAAATATACAGCTGCAATGAAGAAAGCTGTTTTTTAATTGATGAGATATAAGAATGTAACTCCTTGACATTTTAAAACTTTATGTAGACTTTTTACATTACCTAAAGCAGAATATGGAGGAAATTTAGTACTATGAAATATTCAAAAAGGAGTAACTGGAGTTCTGAACAGAATTGAATCAAGCATGAGATTAATTTCAAGAAAAGCTTTTTAAGTAGCAACTTCAACATTTAATGAATCATGTTATATAGACCTGAATTGATTATCCTTTAAGCACACTATGGCTGTAAAATTCTTCAGATTCTACTATAAAATTAATAAGAAAGTATTTATTTTCCAAGATCAACAATAGGCTCTCTTTTCATTAATATATGGAAAAAAGGATTTCAATATTACGATTAAGTGTAGCAATTATCAGACTTTTATAATATCGATCTGCAGAATTAATAGAATAATACCAATCTTAAAACTTTTACTAAACATATAAGAGAAAAAATACAACAATATTTCTACAAAGTAGCTACTAAAAAACTTATGAGAATGAAAACAGCTAAAGTATATACTGAATAATTTGGTAATCTTTAACAATTTCCACAAATTACTTATACGAAATTAAACAAATAGTATAGACGAGAAATTATCAGTATATATAGACTTAGAACCTAAACTTATAATTTTCGTAAGGATCTTTAAGATCGTCACTACCCCATTGATAATCCCTATTGTATGTGTGGAGAGTATGAAACTTTCGAGCATATTTTTAAATGTGTGTACTATTCTAATATAATTAATTGATTATCGGAAAATATCGGAAATTATGACTTAAGGCGCCTTATACTATATGATCAAGAATATCTAAACTCATTTTCAAGGTCTAAATTGGAGTATTTAGACTTATAGATCAAAATATTTCACAAGAAGCTAATGACAAGGAGACTTGAGATTCTAGAAATGGAGAAAGCAAAAAAGGAAGAAGCAAAAGATGAATAGAAAGAAGAACTAATTAAAGAAAAATGATGAGATGTAAACAAGATTAAAAAACAATTTAAAAACATTTACTAACGTCTATAATTGAAAGAAGCAATTCTTGCAATTAAAGACGTCTCAAAACTCTTTTAGTTTAAATTTAACTTGTTCTAAATGACTAAATATAAAAATATTCGTAATTTAAAAGTAACCAAATTTTTTTTCTTTTTTTAGTTTATCTTAATCGATATATATTTTATTTTACTTTTATTTCAAATTGTTCAATAGTATTTTTTTAATATTTTTTTACTTATTTAACTATGATTCCATTAAAGTGGATCATTGAACTTTCTTAGCTGAAGTTATCTTAAAATATTAGAAAGATACTCAAGATTTTAAAGCAAATATATTATGCCCTATGCTTGATACACATCTAGAATATTTTAAGTAAATATTTATAGATTTAATTGGTAATCTACAAGCAACGAATAATTATTACCTCAAGTATTTAAATAGAGTCTTAAATTTGGATGTAAGATTGATTAATAGAATATACAAGTTAAGCCTTAATTATTTATGTGGTTGACTCATAAGAAATAATTTAAATAAAAATAAGAAATACTTATAAATTTAGAATAACAAACACATAATAAAACTTAGAGTATTAAAACTAGATTGGTGATTATTATTTCTATAGAGCTAAGATCTTCCTCTAACTTTAAGAATCTTTTTTATTTAAATATATTAATATATTTAAATAACTTTAATTATCTCTTAACTTTAATATTACTCTATTAATTTGCTTTAGATGTAATCTAGCTTAATGACTTTTTAGTTTGAGTTAATTTTAAAATTTTAAAATCAAATAAAATGGATAATATTCAAATTACAACTAAAGAATCACTAGTCTATATCAAAAAAATAAAGACTAGCAAGCATTTAAAAAATAATGAAGAGACGAAAGATTAGTCTTTCTATTTAAAACAACTAATTTGATAGAAGATTCTTATTCTATAGCCCATCTGATACTTTTACTCTGAAAAAAATACTAGAAAAGTTTAATCTAAGTAAAAAGAACTAAAGCTAAAATAGAATTAGTAGATTGAGGAATATCTTTAGTGTATTTTCTTCTGATTAATCAAAGATTAAGTTACCTTTGATCTCCAAGAAAAAAAGGCATCTCCTTAAAAGTATATCATTTATAGTATTAAAGATTAGGAAAGCAAATAGATTGGAACTGTTTTTCGATCAAAAAATACTTAAATGCAAAAGGTGATAAGGCCTAAAATTTTAATAGGAGTAGATTTAAGTTAATGACTTTAAGATGAGTTAATCTTAGCAAACATTGAAATAGGCTAAAATTTTGTCAGATCTGATGACTTTTTTAGAAGAGTCTGAATTTTCCATAGCAATTAAAATTCTGAAAACCACTAAGACTTCTTGTTGATACTAATTAAACTGAATCTCATTAAGTTCATAAAAAATTAAGAGTTTATGCATATCTTATAGCAAATAAAAAATACTGTAAGTATTATTTATTTAGATGCTAGAAAAATATCTTCTTATTCTTGAACTCGCCAAGCTTTTTGATTTTAAAAGTTCAAGAGGTTTAGTTCTATAAAAGCTGAAAAATTAGCAGCTATTCTATCTAAAAAGCAATTAAGAGCCTAAAACGGATTTTAAGAGATAATTTATAGCTTAGCAGCAAAATTTAAATAAATTTAAAGAGACATTAGAAAAGCAACTCTTTCTTTTTAACAGGCTAGACTTCAAGTGTTCTTAATTTCTCACAAGTAATTTTGGAATTTTTAAGATAATTTATAAAGTACAGATCTAATTAATAAAGTAGAGAAAGCCTAGTAAAGATAGAGATATTAAAGCTTGACAGGAAAAATTATAAGTGCAAGTGAAACTTGTAAGTTTCTTTGTAAATTATAAAGAATTAAGAAAAGCAGTTTCTTGGGTCTGAGTGCTAGGGAGAGACTTGATAGGTTGAAATGTTAGTATGATTACTTTAGAAAGGCTTGCCGATTGAAAGTAGTCACTAGCTAATATGAAAGAGGGAACCCTGATTTTTCTTTAATAAACTTAAGGAACGTCTGGATTATTAACTTAGGAAAAAAGGAATTTTCCTTGTATAAATATGGAATAGTCAGTAACTTTAAATAAGCACTCAAAGATTAAAGCAAACTAAATTAGAATTTTTAACATTCAAACTTAAACTTACATTAAGATTATATACGTTAGCTCTAAGAAGTTTTGATTACTGATCCTTCAGAAATAAAATTAATATTACGTACAATAACTGGCAAGACTCTAAATAATTGAATCGGGTTTGGGAGTTTATCTATTAAAAGGTATCTGAAGCTTACTTAAAAAAGATATAAATAACTAAAAATTTAACTTAGAGAAAAGTGGATGGTTTCAGCTTTATATTACTAGAAAATAGAAAAAAGTACTCAGTTTACTATAAGAATATTCTGGCAAGGTGGGAGCATGTCAATTAGTACAAATTTAGAAAAGACTGAAGAAATTGACTAAACAAAAAATTTAGAAACAACTGCTTCAGCGATTTTTAAATGGCTACGACTAGAATAGAAACTTAATTACTAAGAGTTGAAGATAATTAGCCACTAACTCCATAAAATACTTGGAGGTCTCAAGAAGATTAGCTTCAGTAAATTCAGCCAGAAAAAGTAAAAAATAAATCCTACGAAATAAAAAGAGCTTATTATTCCTGGCATCTAGATACATATGAATAACTCAGGGATAATTTTAGAAAAAGCTTTTAAAAAAATTAACGAGATATAGTTACTTAATTAAATAGATCTTAAAAAATATCTTGCTTTAATTTAAGCCATAGCTTAAATTAGATCAAGGGCTAAAAACTATTAAAGTGAGTTTATCATTTTTATTAAATTAAGCAAAAGCTTTAAAAGATATAATAGTAAGGTCAAAATTCTTAAATAAATTTTTTAAAGTTGCTTGAGAAGATCTTTTAGCTTTAAAACTTTAGGAATAATTCCTTTAGATAACAACACTAGAATATCAAATTATTATAATCAATATTGTCTATTTATTAATGATTAATGAAAAGCTCTATCAATTCTTACTAAGTTAGCTAAAACACGAATAGATAGTTTTAAAATAATAGATTTATTGAAGTATAATCAAATAAGAGTAATGAGAACTTGGTTATGTTTTCCTTGATATTATGGCTATTAAGGATGATTTGTTAAAATGATAGATTTAACTTAGTTCTACTAATGATTTAATAAGTTATAATAATAATATTGACTTAAGCACTTCTAACTATGACTAAGATTGCTTATTAAATAATAGCTTTAATTTTAATTATTAATATATTAGTTTTAAACCATTTTACTTACTCTTTTAACTAAACTTATATAACTCTTAGATTTCTTTTATATTAGTAGCTTTATCTACCTATTTTAAATAACCTAGCAGTCTAATATTAAACATATAATTAGTATAATTGTAAGATTAATTTAAGTTACCAGCATAAATTAACTTAAGATATTATAAAGCTACTTATTAATATTCCTAATAATCAATATTACTAACTACTCTAATACTCTAGTCATCCTTTAAAATCTATTATCTACCTATTACCAAATTATTTTAACACTTTTAACCAAAAAAATTTAATCTTGGAACTAAAATTAATTAGCTATAATGAAAAAGCAAGACTGACTCACAAATTATTATAATTTATTAGTCTGAACTTCCAATCTACTTTATGCTTAAATAAAAGCTATAAATATAATAGAAAATTTAGAAATAAAAAGTAATTCTTTGAAGCAAAATTAGTTGAAATATATGAAGAGAAGATATAATGAGAGGGTTATTCTTTTGTAATAAATAATAATTTATTTAAACTAAACATAAAATTGAGAAATTTACAGAGTCTATTATGGATAATAGCTATATTTAAGTTTGATTTACTTAGCCTATATTTATGTTAATAAATTGCAATACCTATCAATTAGAACATTTACATAATAATATCCTATCTTCTTAAGCTTATAAACTCTTTATACTTATTAAATATCCATCTACTTATAAGATGCAAATAAATAGTAAATTAATCTTAAAGTCTACAACTCTTTTATTTAAAAAAGGCGGGAGATTTAATTAAAGATAGCATTCAAAAATTTACAATAGAGTGTCTTTCTATTTATTAAAGATAATTAATAATTAGATAAATTAATTATATTAGCTCTTAGCTATTTCCTCTTCATCTTTTGATTTTATTTAAATTAATACTAACTTAAATAGCAAGCCAATCTAGGTAAAATTTTATATTTCCAAGATATTAAAAAAGAGCATGCTTAATAGTGAGGAATAAACAGGAGATATCAGCAGAAAATAATAAAATTGCAGAATGGATATAAATTTATAATAGATAAGATACGATTATCTTTGAGGCTCATAAACTCAACTAGAAATTTCATCCTAAGTATTGTAGTCCTTTTTATTACACTCTATTTAAGATACTAATACTCTCATAATAATACTAGTAAATTATATATATCTCTATTTGACTAAAACTTTTACTTTTATCTTTCTTTAATAATATCACGATATTGATATTTTCTTAAAAGCTTAGTAAATATTTTCTTTATACAATACTAGATTTAATGTAAGCTATTGCTATTAATTAATTCTAAATAATCTTATAGTTAGCTTAGTATTAATTTTAGATAAAGCTTATTATAACTTTACTAATTATATAGTGTATTCAATATAAAATTATTAACTCTATCTTTTATATCTTAAGCAAATAATAATCATATTATATATATTTTTAAAAGCCTTTTATATATAACTAACTATTAAACAAAGTTCTGATTATTATATGAAGATACCTTTAATATTCTAGTTTATATACTTAAATCTATTTAATTAATATATTCTAAAATTATTCGACTACCATAATTGCTTGATTTATAGCTAAACACTAAAATAGTTCTTCCTCTTTTTAGCTAAATGTTTAGCTTTTATTACCACTATATTTCTTTATCTGTTTTCTTTAAAGTATAAAAATAAGGTTATTTGATATTAGTAGTAAAAGTAAATATTAATAAAGATATATAAAGATTCTACATTATTATTAGCTTTAATTCTTTTACTACAAATTAACTAATAAGATTTACCATTTATTAGACTATTATTACCTAATTTATAAATAACTATTGGTATATGCCAAAGAAAAGGATAGTTTACTTTATAATCACCATAATATTTCAATCCTATATAAATTATCTAAAATAATTCTAAGAGATAAGCTATCAACTAGAAATGCTAAAGTAAAAACAAATTTTTAAATTAATTAACTCTTAATAGTTAACTTATTTAGATATTTTGCTGCAAGAATATTAAAGTAAAAGAGATAAAATATGAAAGTTTATTATAAAACTTTATTAATACTCCTTAACTGAATTACTATCTATGTCCAAAATTATTTATTATTTATAGTCATTTATCGCTGTTATTTATATAACTAAGCTTTCTTTTATTAAAAGGTATATAATGCTTAATTCCCTTCTAAATATAATCCCAAAAATACTTAAACTAAAAGAAACTCATCATATATGTATATTGTTTCCTTTTTTCTGAATTTAATTATTTATGGTTCCTAAATTTTAAATAGTTGCTATATAATATTGACCAATTATCTAATTATTTTTATATACTAATACATCCAAAAGGATAAATGCTTTAAAGCTATTAAATAATAAAAGAAATTTTACAAGATTGGTATTCAAGTAATTCATCTTAAACACTACAGCTTATTTATAATGATATTGTGAATATGCTTAGATCTATATTTATCAATACTTATATCAAAAAAACATACATTAAGATATATTTAAGTTTTATATTAAAAAAGGAAAAAGGAAAAATAGTTAAATTTTAACTTGTTAAAGCAAAGCAAATAATTATCTTCTTAATAAACTTACTAAACAATTATATTAGCTGTAGAGATTAAAAGTCATTATAAGAGAGCTATAGAATCAGCAAAACCTTCTATTTTTTGTTATATTATATTCATAAACATATTATGTGTATTTACTTTGTAAGATTGGAAAAGAGATTTAATTCTTAATATAATAATATAAACATTAGAAGTAACAAGTGAAGATTAAATAAGAACACTTTAATATCCTTAATATGTACATTTATAACCTAATTGAAATACAACTTAAAGGTATGATATTCAAACTCCATGAAGATTCTTTACATGGTATCATGCTAAGGTATCGATCCTTGAAAATTCCTGGACTTAATTTAAAGAGACAATTTTTAAACAGATTAGTAGATTCCAAAGAAGATGTTCAAAAGCATCGAAGTTAAATGAGGAGATTATCTGAAAGTTTTAAATTAAATTCAAGGATTTTATAGAAGTGAAACCTCAATAGGCCGGAACATCAAGAACTCAAAAATTAAAAAATAACTAAAAGGGAGTAGAAGTGGAAAAAGGAATAGTTTAGGAACACAATACAGATATGAAATAATATTTTAAGCATACAAGTAAAATTTGATTTATCTAATAATTATTAACTTATTGAATTATTTAGAATAAGATCATTAGCTTGCTTGATTATCTTTCAAACATTATTTAAATTTAAATCTTATAGCCATAAACATTAGATTCAAATAATAGAATCATATTAATATAAATAAGAGGTTGATGAAAATAATAATAATGAGACTAAAGTTTAGATAAAGAGAGTTAGTATAATTTAAAGAATAAGGAAAATAATAATTAGTAGACTATTAAACTAAAAGTATTTCTATTAATAATATATTAATATATCTTTAATTTAATATACATCTTAATTAAATAAAAGAAAACTTCCTTATTCACTTTAATTAAAGAATAATAGACTTAACTGGGAGCAATCAAGTTCGAATGCCTTAGAAATTTTAATTAAAACTTTATCTGCGTTTAAACTAACTGAGAAATTATTCCAAAATTAGAATTGGAGACTTAGCTTATTAATAAGAATGATTATGATAATTTACAAATAAGAAAGTTTAAGTCATAAATCAAAAAAAATTAATAGATATTACAAAATTAAAATCTTAAGACTTTAAGGATTTAATGAAGCTATTAGAAACTATTTTTTTAAGAGAAAAAGGATTAATTGGGCAGAATAAGTATAAAGCACTAAGAATATTCGCTAAAAGCAAAATCAAGAAATATAAAAAGAAGAAAGTATTATAATCAGATTAAATTTCATTTAGAGATTCAAAAAAATCTTCGAAAAAAGAAAGGAACGCCTCATTAAATAATTACAAAAATGATAAAAAATAGATATAGAAAACAATTAAAGACCATAAAAATGAGCTACAGCTTTAATTATATAAATGGAAGAGAAAAATAGAATTTGGGGAAAGATATTTAATTTAATAAAATATATAGGAAATAAGACATAGAAAAAGACAGCTAAAATGAAATCAATCTAGAAAGCCAATTTTAATTTTCTCTAGTAAAATTTTGTTAGCATGTACTGATAGAAAGTGACTGAGGGATTTTTAGCAACTATTTCACAAAATTATTTAAGATATCTTAAGTTTAAATTAGGATTATAAAATTACATTGGGTATTTGCAAAAAGCTGAAGAAATGTAAATAAGATTAAAGCTAGAATATAAATGTTTAAGTTAGCTATATTTAAATTATTGTTCTTTACAATCTTTAAAATATAAACTTTATAATAATAGATAAAAGAAGCACTAACTAATCTATAAATGCTAAATGCATTTAATTATAAGGAAATGTCTAAAGCTAAAATAATAAAGTATTATAAACTAAATAAAGGAATCTAATAATAAAATTAAAGTTAAAAATAATAGCATTAGTAAGCTTATATATGTAATTTAACTAAGGCTAAATAACAAAGGCTAAGAAGCTTAGTAATTTAAAAGTAACTAATAAATTAAACATTCCTTTCTTAAGTTAATCTTAATCAATAGATATCTTATACTACTATTTATTTTATTAGCAAATTATTTATTTTTACTTAATAAACCACATTTCCATTAAAATAATTGAATGAACTACATTAGCTTAAAACCATTTTAAAATATTAGAAAGATACTAAAGATTTAAAGATAAAATATATGAAATACTGTGCTTGATACACAGTTAGGATAATTAAAGATATAATCACTAATATAACAAATAACGAAAGCTTATTACCTCAAGTATTTAAATAGAGTCTTAAATTTGGATGTAAGATTGATTAATAGAATATACAAGTTAAGCCTTAATTATTTATGTGGTTGACTCATAAGAATAATTTAAATAAAAATAAGAAATACTTATAAATTTAGAATAACAAACACATAATAAAACTTAGAGTATTAAAACTAGATTGGTGATTATTATTTCTATAGAGCTAAGATCTTCCTCTAACTTTAAGAATCTTTTTTATTTAAATATATTAATATATTTAAATAACTTTAATTATCTCTTAACTTTAATATTACTCTATTAATTTGCTTTAGATGTAATCTAGCTTAATGACTTTTTAGTTTGAGTTAATTTTAAAATTTTAAAATCAAATAAAATGGATAATATTCAAATTACAACTAAAGAATCACTAGTCTATATCAAAAAAATAAAGACTAGCAAGCATTTAAAAAATAATGAAGAGACGAAAGATTAGTCTTTCTATTTAAAACAACTAATTTGATAGAAGATTCTTATTCTATAGCCCATCTGATACTTTTACTCTGAAAAAAATACTAGAAAAGTTTAATCTAAGTAAAAAGAACTAAAGCTAAAATAGAATTAGTAGATTGAGGAATATCTTTAGTGTATTTTCTTCTGATTAATCAAAGATTAAGTTACCTTTGATCTCCAAGAAAAAAAGGCATCTCCTTAAAAGTATATCATTTATAGTATTAAAGATTAGGAAAGCAAATAGATTGGAACTGTTTTTCGATCAAAAAATACTTAAATGCAAAAGGTGATAAGGCCTAAAATTTTAATAGGAGTAGATTTAAGTTAATGACTTTAAGATGAGTTAATCTTAGCAAACATTGAAATAGGCTAAAATTTTGTCAGATCTGATGACTTTTTTAGAAGAGTCTGAATTTTCCATAGCAATTAAAATTCTGAAAACCACTAAGACTTCTTGTTGATACTAATTAAACTGAAATCTCATTAAGTTCATAAAAAATTAAGAGTTTATGCATATCTTATAGCAAATAAAAAATACTGTAAGTATTATTTATTTAGATGCTAGAAAAATATCTTCTTATTCTTGAACTCGCCAAGCTTTTTGATTTTAAAAGTTCAAGAGGTTTAGTTCTATAAAAGCTGAAAAATTAGCAGCTATTCTATCTAAAAAGCAATTAAGAGCCTAAAACGGATTTTAAGAGATAATTTATAGCTTAGCAGCAAAATTTAAATAAATTTAAAGAGACATTAGAAAAGCAACTCTTTCTTTTTAACAGGCTAGACTTCAAGTGTTCTTAATTTCTCACAAGTAATTTTGGAATTTTAAGATAATTTATAAAGTACAGATCTAATTAATAAAGTAGAGAAAAGCCTAGTAAAGATAGAGATATTAAAGCTTGACAGGAAAAATTATAAGTGCAAGTGAAACTTGTAAGTTTCTTTGTAAATTATAAAGAATTAAGAAAAGCAGTTTCTTGGGTCTGAGTGCTAGTGAGTAGAATTGATAGGTTGTAATTACTTTAGAACATTTGCCGAATGTAAATAATCCCTTTATAAATAAGAAGAAGAAAACTCTGTTGTTTCTTTAATAAGCTTTAGAAAAATCTGGATTATGTATTGAGTATAAAAAATAAAATTTCCCTTGTAAAAATATGGAATAGTCAGTAGCTTTAAATAAGTACCCAAAGATTAAAGCAAAATAAATTGGAGCTTTAACATTCAAACTCAAACATGCGCTAATTTTATGCAATTTAATTCTAAGAAACTTTGATTGACAATCCTTAGAAATAAAAGTACAAAAAAAGAAAGTTATTGATTAGACTCTAAATAATTTAATAGGGCTTGAGAGCTTATATATTAAAAGATTCTGAAGTTTACTCAAAAAATGACATAAATAACCAAAAAATTTCACTAAAAGGAAAGGTGTATGGTTTTTAGCATATCTTGCTAGGAAATCTAAACAAGTGCTCATTTTACTATAAGAATATTCTGGCATTATAATGACAATTAGTACAAATTTAATAAAGGCTGTAGAAAAAACTACTTATCAAAAAATTTAGAAACGACTACTTGAGAGATTTTTAAATTATTGCAACTAAAATAGAGACTTAATTACTAGGAGTGGAAAAAAATTAGCCACTAACTTCATAAAATATTTGAAGGACTCAAAAAGATTAGTAGTAAATAAATTCAATCAAAAGTGTAAAAAATAAATCCTATGAAATAATAAAATCATATTATCCTGGCGCTTCGTTTTTTATAGGGAACTCAGGGATACTTTAGAAAAGTTTTTCAAGAAATTAAAGAAGCATATTATTTAATCAAAAAAGATCTTATCAAATATTTTGATTATTTCAGCCTAGCTTAAATTAAATCGAAGGCTGAAAACTGCAAAATTAGTTTATTATTTTGATTGGATAAACCAAAAGCTTACAAAAGAAATAGTAATCATACCAAAATTCTTAAAAATTATTTTTAAAGTTGCTTGAGAACTTCTCAAAAAAGTAATTGAAAGTAATTTTTGGCTTTTGCTTACATTTAGAACTAATTCCTGGATAAATTAATACGATTATATCAAAACATATAATAAATCTTGATTAGCTATTAATGATAAATTAATAATTCTACATTTGCTTATTATTTAAGCTAAAGTATTACATTTTTTAATTCTAGACTGATTTAGTTATAATAGATGGGTTACATTTGCTTATTTTATTACTTAAATAAAGCATTAATTTGGTTAATTGGTAGATTTAAAGTATTTCTATTAATGATTTAATAAGTGATAATAAAAATAAAGTTAATATTTAGTTAATTACTTCTAACTATGACTAAGATTGCTTATTAATACATGTACTAAATTAGATTCTAAGCATACAGTCTATAACTATTTTACTTACTGATTTAATTAAAGTTATTCATATAAATCTAAGATTTATTTGATATTAGTAGCTTTATCTTGGTATTTAAACTATTCCAGTCTAATATTAAAGATATAATTGGTATATTAGTAAGATAATTTCTAGTTAGTAAGATAAATAACTTAAGATATTATAAAGCTACTTATAAAATATACCTTAAAAGAAATAACTATAATAATAACTAACTACTAAAATACTACAGTCATTCTTTTAAATTTATCTATTATCTTCCTAATACAAACATACCCTTTTTATACTCTATTTAAGCAGTTCATTAATTAGATTTATAATACTATCTTTATAGCTTTAACTAGAAAAAGCTTTTCTTAAGTTTGCATGTAAATTGTATATCATAAAACTAATAAAAAAGTAAATAATCTTTAGTATTATTTAATTTAGTTTTAAAAAATAATCCTAAAATCAGAAAATTTTCGTCTAGCTAAGATTAAAAAATCAATTATGCTAAAGTGAATAATTTGAACATTTGTAAGCAAAAAAAATGTGAATTAGTTACTAAAATTAATAGACTATAATGCAAAAGAAAGAATGATTCACTAAAAATGGTTATAATTTATTAGTCTTTAATTCCATTCTAATTTATGCTTAAAAATAGAAGCTAAATGAATATAAGAAATTTTAGAAATAGAGAATAATAAATTTTAGCAAAAAGAGTTGAATTAGATGAAGAGTAGATAGGAGAGTATTATTCTTTTGGAATTAATGAAAATTGATTAAGATTAAAGAATAAATAAAGAGGTGTATTATGATAAAGCTATATTTAGGTTTGATTTACTTTTGGTTTATTTATGGTAATAAATTAGAATATCTATCAATTTAATAATATCCTATCTTGTATAGCTCATAAACTCTTGATAACAATTAAATATTAATCTGCTTATAAGATACAAATAAATGATGAATTAATCTTAAAGTCCACAGCTATTTGATTTAAGGGGAATTTTAGAAAGCTCTACAATATAGTAGGTTTGTATTGATTAAAGATAATGAATAATAAAATAGTTGTTAATGATATTAGCTGTTTAACTATTTCCCCTTGATCTTTTGATTTTGTTTAAGGTAATATTTAATTTAAATAACATGCTAATAGAAGATAATTTTTAACTTAAGTAACTTCTTTCTTGTTAATATTAATCCTTCATTATAGCTTTATTACTTCTTAACTTCTCCTCAAATTTCTAAGATTAAGATTTATTAATATAAGTGCTAAATTCTTTAGAATCATCCTTAATTTACTTCAAACAAATCTAGATAAACTTGTATTTGTTTCCAAGATATTACAAAGCATGCTTAATAGAAAAGAATTAATAATTATTAAGGGTGAAAATAATAAAATAGTCGATGGATATAAAAGTTATAATAGGTAATATGCAATTATCTTTGTGGATTTATAAACCCAACTAGAAATTACAACCTAAAAATTGTAAGTCCATTTGATTACATTCTATTTAAGATTCTAGTATTCTCACAATAATACTAGTAAATTTGCATCTATTTGACTAAGACTTTGACTCTTATCTTTCTCTAATAATATTGTGATATTGATATTTTCTTAAAAGGTTAGTAAATATTTTCTTTATACAATACTATTTTTAATGTAAGTTATTGGTATTAATTAATTTTAAATAATCTTATAGTTTGCTTAGTATTAATTTTAGATAAAACTTATTAAAATTTTACTAATTATATAGATCCTCTACATAATATTATTAACTCTTTTATATCTAACAATCATATTATATAAAAGCCATATAACTAGTTATTAAATCAACAGCGCTAATCAATTTATTATTATTATATCAACATATCTTTAATATTCTAGTTTATATACTTAAATCTATCCAATTTTATTTATTCTCTAATTATTCCATAACTTCCAGCTATATCAACTATACCAATTATTCAAATTATCTTCAAAACTAAATCTATATGGCTTATTAATAATGCTTCTTAATTATACTTATAACAACATTACAGTTCATCATTTACTAGTCTCTATTTATTATACATATTTATTCCTTATTTCAATCATTACTTCCTAACTAACCTTAACATTTCTATTTCATTTTCTCAAATTCAAAATTCCTCTTTTTAATTGAAAAACGTACCTACTATTATTACTACCTTTTTAATCTGTTGACTTTAAAATTATAAAAAGAAGCTTATTGATGCTAATTGTAAAAGAAATATCATAAGCATATGAAAAGATTCAACTCTATGATTAACTTTATTGTATAGCAAGCATTCATCATTAAGATTTAGCATATAACAGACTCTCGTTACGTAATTTATATATAAGAACCTAGTTAAAAAGGTAAACTACAAGGAAATATTTATCAAAAATGCTATTGCTATACTTATTAGAAGATTTCAGGTTGATCTAAGAAAATAACTGAAGAACTAATCGTTTGAAATTCTAAATTTTACTTCAAGGCTAGTGCTAATAATATAGAAATCAAGAAATTTGGAAAATATTGAAGTTTTAATAAGCATTTACTGGCTACATTTATTTGATAAAGTGCTAGAAATTTCAATATTCTTTCTGGCTTTTCATTTCCTAATAATAGAAAATTAATCTTTTGTAAGCTAATCACTAGTAAAATTATCAAGTATATTTATAGGCTGAGTTTTGAATGTATTAGGCTTTTTGCAAATCTAAATTTATTTCTTGGAATAGCTTAAATTAAGTTTAACTGAATTTTTTCAACAATGATTACGATAATCCAAAATTTAAGCCTATTTTAGTATTTCCTTCAAGAACTCTCTACTATTAAAACTGTATGTTACTGCTATTTTACCTAAAAGCTTTCTTACTAAATATGGCTCTTTATCTAAGCTTTTTAATCTTTATTCCAACTAGGATTTTTAAAAGAAAAAGATAATTCAGTAGTGTTAATTTCAAAATTTCTCTTTGCTTATAAAATTCTTCTACCATACTTAAGACAGATAATAGTCAAACAAATCTAACTAATTTTATAAATCAGCGGGCAGAAGTCTTATTATAAAATGTAGTGCTGAATGAACAAGTTTACTTGTAAGTTTTTAACTTATAATGCATTTAGTTTTTTTTAATGGCATATTTCTTCTCTTTTTGTTATGAAGTGAAAATATTTCCGATTATCTGGTGAATTCGCTAATTACTAACTTCTTCAAGGCAGCTTTTTCCACCCAGTCGACTTGTTAGAAACTTACTTCACAACAGGATAAGTAAAGCGACCCTTAGAGTAGTGTTTTTTCAAGTCAGCGACCTCTTTCTGTGTCTTCTACGTCTCTTTGCACGCCAGACAAAAATCAAACTCAACAAAGTCTTCTTTCACTGTTGATCCTGCCAAGTTCGTTCCCTTGGCCAGCTGAGGCATTTTAAATTCTTGCATATTCTTAGTAATAAATCTAAGCTAAATAATCAAAGTTCTAAACGCTTCTTAGTATTCTAAAATATTTGGAACTTCTATCAAAGTACCTAAAAGAGCTAGCAGTTGCTCATATATAAGATTTTATTATTAGATTGAGTCAATTCAAATTTCTTTTAGAGCTTAAATATTTCCAATTTAAAGTAGTACTTAGAAAGAATACCTTTGATCACTTTATAATATATTCGTTACAAAAAGACTAGATTTTCTCTAAACTTCATCTTTAA
>CAMPDV010006808.1:0-27599 GCA_946699065.1 Loxodes magnus
ATTTTATGTATTTATTTTAAAAAATGTTTTTAAAGAGATGTTTACTATAATATTTAAGAATAGATAAATTAAAATATAATTGGTTTATTATTTGTAAATATATTTGAATATAAGATTTACTATTATTAAGATTAAACTTTTTACTTAGAATTAAATGTATTTTTATATTTTTAATATTGAATGTTTCTTATAAAATATTTATGAAAAGCAAGTTTATTTTTAAAATGTTAAAGTATATAAAAGTCATAGAAATGATATTTCTCATTTTATAACAGTTCGTTTGTCTTTTTGTATTTATTGATATAAATATTTGATAACTTTAGGTTGGAATTTTTATTAAGTATTTTATTAAATTGATACAATAAGTGTTTTTTATTGATAGCTCTATAATTAACAATAACTGATTTGATTAAAAAAGTTTGGTTCTAAATAGATGATTACTTCTGGCATAATTTTGATAACATATTGATATTTAATGAAATTAATTTTATTAATTTGTTAAGGTTAATTTTTTATTAATAATTAAATTTTAGATATTTGATTCTTAAGAAAGCTAAATTATTTTAAGCATGTAAATAAATTTAATGATGTACTGAAATAATAATATTTTTATAAAATTTCTGTTTTATTTAATTAATTGTACTTAAAAAGTATATATTTTTAATATCTTTATTTATTAAAAAGCAACATTTTAATTTATCTATTTTCATTTTACTTTGCATAAAAAATAAATAAATATTAAATTATTTAATTAATCAAACTAATTTATTAATAGTAAATTAAAATTTAAAATTATTACTTTATCAAATTATCAAATCATTCACAATCAAGTTAAAAATCATTCTTTAAACCAACTACTAACTTAATAATTCATCATATATTTTTAACACCTAATACATTTTTTATTTACTAATCATCCATTTTTTACATACATTTTAAAATATTTAATCCTTAATTATAAAACTAACCATTAACTTAAATACTTATTTGTATATATTACTTTTTTAAATTATAAATAGTTCTATTTTATTATCATTATATTTATAAATCAATTTACTTAGAAAATTTTTATTTTCTTACCATTTATTTTATTAATTATCAGTATAACTTTTATCTTTATTCTAACCTAATATTTTCATTTTATAAATGTAAGGAATAAATTTCCTATTATTACTTTATGCTAATTTTTATATTTATATAATATCTTATAGTTTTACATTAATTTCATTACATATTTAAGATAAGTGCTTTATAACTAGATTTAATAAAAACTAATGAAACTTGAATTTAATAAAGAAGATTTATTCTTCTTTTAAATACTTTTATCTTAAAGTTATATACAAACTTTAATTAAATTTGTTAATAAAGTTATAAGATTAATTTAATTAATACTTACTAAATAAAATTTTTCTATTATACATTTATTTTAATTTATGCTGCCATATTTAAAATAATTATTATTTTAAAGGAAAATTCTATCTAATAATTATAAAAAAAATGAGTGAGTCACAAAAATAACTGATTCAAACTATTATTTTTAAGAAAGATTATTAGAAACTCTCATTAATACTAGCAGGATAGAATATTCGCTAAGTTTGGCATAGGGGTTATGAAATATGAAATAAGTTCCAATCTTAAGATAATTCATTTTCATAATATTTCTACCATTTTAGAAGAATCCAAATAACCTATAAAATTAATGAAAATAATTTCGAAAGCAAATAAATAAATATCTAATAGACACCTTATTATTCATAAATAGAATAGTTAAATAATAATAAATTAATAATATCAGGTGGTTCTAAAGATTTATCTTAAAGATTTATGATTCATGAAACAAATAAAAAAGATTAAGAGTTTTCAATGAAATATTAAAGAAATGTTCATAGAACAAACTTTAACAAAAAATATCTTATTTATATTATTTCAGGAAAGTAATCTGAAAAAAATTAAAGTTAAGATTAACCAGCATGTGAAGTATTTAACTTGAGGAATTAAAGTTTTACTGAAATATAATCAATAAATCATTCAATACATTGTTTTGGATGTGATTAATATAATTCTAAACTTTATATTTTCGGTGGACTTAATCTTTAAGACAAATAGTTAAAAGACATTATTCAAATATATGATTGCTAATAAAACACATGGTAAAATAGCTAACTTAAATTGGATAAAGGGGCTGCGACTTCAGCTTCATTTATTCCTCTTTTAAAGTCATTTCTGATCTATAGAAACTGATTTTTTAATTTGTTTGATACTTTTTTATATGATTTAAAAACCAATTCTTAAGAATGGAGATAAATTTCCTTAAATGGGTGTCTGCTTTACATAACCTATTACAGATAGAAATAAAGTTTTTCAGTTTAGTTAATTAAGTAAATTATTTAGTTATGATTTGAATATTGGAAAGTGGAGAGAAATAGTTAATGAGTAAACTTAAAACTAAAAAATATAATTAAATTTAAATAAATTAAATACTTTAATACTTTATTTTAGTTTAAAACATATAAATTACTTTCATTATTTTATATATTTATTAACTCATATTCTATATATTATTTATATCTTCTTTCAAATTTTTTTGCTTATTTAACAAAAATAAAATTATTCTGATGTATTGAATTAAAAAATAAATAAATTAGGTTATTGTCATAGAAAAGAAAATATTTAGATTAAAAAAATAAAATAGAATTATTATCTTTCTATTTATAATAAAAATCTGGATTTAATAAAAAGTATAAATTTCGCTGATGAATGTAGAAAATTTAAAATATTGAGTAAACAGTACTATTTTGAATTAAAAAATTTTTTTTTGAACTATATGAAGCGAGAAAAACGGATAATATGCTAATTCTTCGAAGAAAGACATATAAGTAAATAAAAAGATTTTAAATTTAATAGAGTAATTAATTTATTTTCAAAATAAACTAAAGAAAAATAACTTAAGTAAATAATAAAAATTAAAAATATTAAAAAATTAATTTAAAAGCAGGAATATAATTGCAATATTTGATGTAGAATGATTGAAAAAAATGTAATTAAATAAATTTAAAAATAGATAAAATAAAAATTTATTATAAAAATAAATTTTAAAAGCTTAAATAAAAGAAATTTTATAATTGTAATTCGATCTAGCAGATCGAAATAGTTTTAAGATGTTTTGAGTTGAAAAAAAAACAAAAAATTAAGAATTTAAATCAATTTGAAAACAATAATGTATCATAGAAATGATAATTGATTTTTTTCACTATGTTATGCATCCTATTGAATATTTGATGTAAAAAACTTATAAAAACCTATTCAGTAGCAAGTTAAATAAATAATTGAGACAAAAGTTTTTCAAGAATTAACTAACTTTAAAATAAAAAGTGAGAAGAAGAGTTGTAGAACTAATTTCATCTAAGTAACGACAAAAATGATTAAAAGTATAAGATTATGCTTTTATGATTTTAGGATAATTTTAAACTATAGCAGCATTTAGAATTAATATAGCTAACATTTTTTAAGATTTAATCCTTATGAAGCAAAAAAGTTTATAAGCTGAAATTGTTTATCAAAAGGTAAATCTCAAATAATTTCTTCATTTTGTTAAATTAAAGCATAAAGTAATAACAGCATTGCTTTAACTAAAAAAGGATAGAGCTACTAGAGAAAACATGCATCTAATAATTGGAAATTTTATTTTAAATCTTGAGGAAATTATGATAAAGTCAAAAGAATGAGATATTTCAGAAATAATTAAAGATCTTTAAAACAAATCTATAACAGGAAAGTGAGAACTAAGCTTAACGCAAATAGATATAAAATGATGTTCTTTTTATTTTTAAGAAATATTTTCAAAAGATTATAACTATTTTCGTTACTAAATTTATTATAAGGATTTATAACCAAACATATTAAAAAAAATAGAAAATTGAGTGATAAAAAAGAATAGTCCGATGTGCCTTTCTAGAAACTAAAATAGAAAAGCCGAGAGGAATACAGGCAAGAAAAATAAAAATAGATGATTACATCAGAATTTAACTCTTATTTCCAAGGTAAAGTGATGGTTGGAATGTAATAAGTAGAAGAATAAAAAAATGACATATATTAAAAACTCAAAAACTAAATCGGAAAAAGGAATAAATAAATTTCCCTATACTAAGAAAATATATTTAATCAAAGTATATAAATAAGAGATCTTAGGAGCAGTATTGATTTTCAGGATAATGATCCAACGATTTTAAGAAAATAAACAATATAAAATCAATTATTAACGAAAGAATAATTATGAAGATAATCTTAATCAAACTTGCCCAATAATAAAATAGTGGAATTGGAAAAAAACTCCAACTTTAATAAAAAAGATCAAATTCCAGAATTAGAAATTTAAAATAAGAATATAATTAAAAGTTTTGAAAAGATAGAAAACAAGATATTTATAAAAAGATAATTAGATACAACTAAAAAATTTCTGACACTGTAAGTCTATATTTCATTTATTAAGGAAATGCATAACTTGAATAAAATTTAACTAAAAAGAACAAAAAAGAACATGAGCTTAGATTAAATAGCTATGGATTATATCAAAAGGAATTTATAAGAGAAAAATATTTGCTTAACATACTAAGAATCAACAGTGGCTAACTTCTCCTTAATCAAGAAAAATGATGTATCCATCCTCGTTAAGCAAAAGGCAGTAAGTAACTGGTTGAGATCCTAGAGAATGATAAATCTTTTTTTACATTTATTTTGTAATAATAATAATCAAACATATTTAAAGAATATTTCCCATTAATAGACTCACAAAAAGCATTTTCCAAATATTATTTAATTTTTTTAAATAAGGAAAAATAATAAAATTAATGAATTAAACAAAGAGTTGACATCATAATGATTAATAAGTAACGCTTTATTTAAAGTAATTAAAACATTATGAATATAAAAACTCTAATAAAAACTTTTCTTTTTATTTATTTCACTTTTAATCTAATTATAAGTAAATGATAAATAAAGCATAATATACATTTATTTTTATTTTGATATTAAAAAGATAAATAAATCTAATATAAGTGTGACGTAATACTTAAAACTAAAGAATGTATAAAATTTATAATTTTTACTCTTTTAGAAATGAAATTATTTAAAAAATAGTTTATTTAAATTTTTATACATTCCTTTAAATTATTTATTTAAAATTTAGTGAGCATTATATCAACTTTACGAATAAGATTTATAGACATAAAGTTAAAGTCTCAAAAAATAACTCCTAAATATTCCCAAGCAGCTTTTTCATAGTTATATGGATGCTTTTTTAAAAGATCTATTATCTTTACTACATCTATAAAATTTTATTTCTTGTTTTCTTCTATAATCTTTATGGTTTTGACTATATCTGATATATCAGTTTCCTTTAAATTGTGCTTGTTAATTAACTCTTTAGAAATTAGCTATCTATAAAATTAATCCTAGTTCTGTTACTCTTAAGGATTTGGTCCTTAATTCTACTGTAATTATGGTTAATATGGTTATCAAGCTTGTTACTAATTCTATCCTACAATTAAGGGTAATTTGGCTACTATAATTGCAATTTTGCATTTTTTTAATTGTTAAAAGTATCATTTTAGTAAAGAGTTTCTTATTTGATAGCTATATCGACTTACTATTAAGGGTTATTATCCTAAATAAGGTAAATCAGTTAATTAGCATGCTAAACTTATTAGGGACTTAGATTATGCTTTTATATTTACTATTATTATTGATATTCTTTTGGCTGGTAATTTTGCTAATATAGTTATCCTTGATAATTATTGTTCTAGTTTTAATTGATATTAGTTGGCTATGGTTACTAAACAATCAAAGGCTATTACTAGGAATACATATTGTAATTTTGAAGTTCTATATTTACTTTGTTACTGATTCATTATCCATAAGGAAGTTAATTTGATTTTTTGGTATTATTGTCTAAGTTATATTTATCAATTATTTCAACTAAAATAAAGAATTTAAGCTTTTCTTTATTTACTCTATTTCTTGAACGTTTCTTTTTAGATTAAGTTCTTAATTAAATTCTACTTTATTTGGACATCTTTCTTTATTTAGATTTTCCCATTAAGAACTGAACTAAAGCAATTTTTATAGATTTTACTCATTAAGAACATTCAAGTCCATCCATTACAACTCTTTAGTTCTTTATAGCTAACTTTCTAGTGGCTAACTAAGGTTTTATATAGTTTGAATGGTTTATCTAACTTATAGTTCTATTTTATCGAGTCAATATTTTTAGACTTGATCTAATAAGACTTTTATATTTTAGACTTATTTCTAAATTTCTTCTTTACTTAGCTGTTCTTTTTCCTTAAATTATGCAATAAGTTGCTAATAAGCTTGAGTCAGTTTTTCTAGCATTTCGATTTTGATTTTGATTAATTAATTATTAACCACTTTTCCTACTTTGCTTTTATATGTCTAAAGAGCTTAGTCTAATGTTTCCTGCTAGTGATTAAATTTATTACATTTTTCTATTTAACAAGTTTAGCAAACGAAATCAATGCAATTAGTGCATACATAGTAAGCAGTTAATTAGTGAGTTCTACATATTAGTTGATTCTAGAATGGGATTTTATTTATAAGTTATTACTATTCTTAGTTATTAGATTGGAACTAATAGCACAATTCATCAAAGTATTAAAGCTATTCCTCATCAAAGTACTGTCTGCGTTTAAGAAACACTTATTCATCTTAATATCTCAAAATTTATCTCGGTTAGTATTGAACTATTTCATCTATTAGGCCTTAAAATCACCAACATTTTATTCCTATTTCTGAGCAAAGAAAGTATCTTCGTTATTATTAAGCTAAAAAGAAGGAGGATCTGAAGGTTAAGGATCATTTGGCTTCACCTAATTATTTCTAAATTTTGGATCGAAAGAAAAAAGATAGGATCATTGATTTATCCTTAATTCTAACTAGGAATTTATTTAAACTCTTTCTTACTCCTTATTTTATTCGTTAAATTACTAGTTTGACTGATTTGGTTATGCTTAATCCTATTATATCCCTTCCTAGCTTTATGTCAAGTTATGTTAATTAAAGATTTACTATTAGATTGGATTTTGAACTTTTTCTATTTTTCTTTGGAATTACTAAATAGCTTTCATCTGTCCTGAATTAACTTTTCCCTTTATTTATTTGATTTCATTTAGATTTATTTTCTAGTTGCACGAGCAGATAAACAAATTTATTACAATTCTTTCTGAATAGCATGGTCCACAAAAATAATGATTACACTTAGTTTAATAAAAGGCTTCTTCGCTATTAGAATTTGCTCCACAGTAACATAGAGGAAGCATATAAAGATTTGGTTAAGCCATTTAATTTACTTATAAACTAAACTAATTTAAACATAATTATCTCATAACTTTAAATATTTATAATTAACTAAGCCTCTCTTATATAAATTCATTGTACACTCTTTTTATTTTATAAAACTTATCAAATTTTAAAGTTTCATTTTGTAATTTAGCTTTGGCTTTTCAGTCAGAATTAAAGAGAAGAATCTATCTTATTATGGTTATTCTAAGAACTTCTAAACTCATTATTTATTAGTCTTTCAATTTAGATTTTACTGTTCATTTTTGCTAAATTATTTAAGTGTTCAGCTGAATATATTAGAGTAAGATTAATTTATCTTATTCTGATGATAATAGATTTCTCTAAAATAAATTAAGATTATCCTATAAATAGCTTGGTTTTTAGGTTAAATTATTTAAGAAGAATAATTATTATTTAATTTTCTATCGGATGTTTTCAGAAAAGCATAGGATTTTTAACATCCTTTTATAAATCAAAATGTATGATTATTTATATTTCGAGCTAAATTAGCAGGCTTTATTTAACTGTAACATTTATAGTTTTTGAAGGAGATAAATTTACTCTTTGTAATAATAAGACTGCCTAAATTAGTTGAGGATTTTTATTTTAGAAAGTGTATATTTATGGAATTATCTTGACTGTTTTACTTTCATATATTAGATATTAAGTTGAATTTCTGACTTTTAAACTTAATATTAAAGCTAATTTTTTTATACTCTGGCCTTAAATATATTTTTAAACCTCTTTTCAACTTAATCATAGATTTAACTCTTCTCTAGTTATTTTTTTCTTTATTCAGATAGATTTCCTTAAGTTAAAAGTTAGCTTGTTTATTCAAATTATTCCTCATTAATGAAATTAAGCTTAATTTTTTTCAATTTTATATAAGTGAAAAGAAGTAGATACTATATGACTCTCTTACTCGAAAAATAAATTTTTTGATTTCTCGTTTTTTTCTATTTTTCTCTTTTAAAAAATGTTCTATATGTTCCTTCTTGAGCCTTAGATAGAGTATTAGTTAATTATTTAATATTTATTTCTTATATTATGAGAGTTCTTTTTTTAAGCATATATAGCATTTTTAAAAGTCACACTCTACTTTTTTATCAAGCTTGGTTTTTAAAAATATAACTTAAAAATTTAGGATATACTTCTATTTATTAGAAGACAATACTAAAGAAAAAATATTCGTATATCAACGACAAATTGAAATATTTTCCCACTTTTATAGCTAAGTACAGTAAAATTTCTGCTCTTTTATTAGTTTTTAGTTTATCCTACAAGAAGTTCTCAATTATCTTATAAAGTAGATTATCAAATTTTTCAACTCAAAATTAGTTTTAAGATTACTTCTATTCTTGGCTTTTTAACTAATCGAAGAGACATTCTTATGAGGATTTTGATTAGAAGATTTTGGTATTTTAAAGCAAGAGTTACACAAATTTAGTCATAATTGCTGAAATACTTTATATGAATCATCTCCTTCATATGTAATCACTTTCTAAGTAGCTTTAGTTTTATATACTATCTCTTACTTTCTATTTATAAAAACCAGATTTCATACCTCTCCTTATATATCTTTGTGTATATATTAATAAGGAAATTAATTTAATTTCTATCTTATCAAAAGAGCAGTTTAAGGCATTTTGGAAGAAAAGAAGGAAAATTCCTCTTATCAAGAAAGTAGAGCTAGATAATTAATCATTCTACCAGAAAGGGACTGAATTAGTCTTAAATTTTAATTAATATAGTTTATTATTTCTTTTATATTATATTCTCAAGTCTGTAATTTTCAATTATATAATATAATCATTTTTTTATTATTAAAAGCACCAAGCAGTTTCAAAATTCTTCATTACTTATTGTAGGTAGGTTATCTGCCTCTATATATTAAACACATCTATAGCCTCTTGTTGTTATATAGATAATCAATATTATCACTTTTATTAAGAATAATTACTTATAAATCAAATGGTTAATCATTTCGAAGCTTATCCTTTCCTTGAAATCTTAGTTAATTTTAATCCTTTTTGTAAAGAAAAGTTCGTAAATGTTGATAATTTATATTTGTATATCTAAAATAAAGAGACATCTGGTACTGTTTGATTATTAGTTAATATTTAAAATTAGAAATATTAATAAAAATAACTAATATTAAAGAATATATTAATACATAAATTTAAGTTTAATTAATATTAGGCACTTAAATAAAGAGAATTGCTTTATTAAAAAATAAAAATGCTAATCCTAAAACTGCAAACTATAATATTTTTATTTTATAATAGAGAAAAATAAAAATTATACTAATATTAAAATAAGTATCAAAGATATAAAATATAATAGGACTTTAGAGAGTAATTTAGTTTACATTATTTAAATTAACTTTTACCTTTTTAATATTAGAATAATATGGAAATTTAAGAATTAAAAGTAATATAAAAGTTTGCTATTTAAAATAGTTAATTCTTTTTATTAACTATAGATCAAATTATAAACCTATTTTATTATATCTTACAACTCAATCAATTTTTACTTAGAAGTCATAAGATTATGTATGCACTGAGATTATTTAAGAAAAGATAGTATGGTTTTTATTTCCAATCCTTAGCTAGAGGAGAAAAAAAAGTAATAAGAATTTATGATTTAGAGAAATTAGAAGAATTAAACTATGAAACTTATTGAGGATAAAAAATAGTTTACAAACTCAAATTAGCGACTAACCAAATATAGATGTATTCACTTTAATATACTATTATTATAAAAAAATAAATTTATAAACTTTTAAATTAAAAATTTTATAATAACACTATGTATTTAACATAGTTGCTTAGAAAGTTAAAATTAAAAATAAATACTAAATTATTATAATTCAGTTAAATATTTTTTAAAGCATATTTTAGAAATTTTAATTTTATAAATATAATTATTTAATGCTATTTAGTTTAATTTTACTATCTAAAGACGTAAAAATACGTGGTTTTTGATTAAAAAGGAAATTTTATTTAATACTTATAAAACTAAAATGATTGAATCGCAAAAATAACTGGTTCAAATACTATTTTTAAGAAAGCTCATTAGAAATTCGCAACAATAATAGAATGATAGAATATTCGCTAAGTTTGGCATAGGGGTTATGAAATATGAATAGTGTTCTAATCTTAAGCTAATTCATATTAATAATATTTCTACCATTTTAGAAAATTCCAAATTAACCTATAAAATTAATGAAAACTTATTTGAAAGGCATTAAATTATATCCAAAAAAGTTCTTATCATTCATAAGTAGAGTAGATAAAGAATAATACTTAGTAGTTTCAGGTGGCTTAGAAAATTGAATTTAAAGATTTGTAATCCATGAAACTAATAGAAAAGAATAAGAGTTTTTAATGAAATACCAAAGGCGTCTTCATAGAACACGTTTTAATTAAAAGAATCTAGTTTATATTGTTTCAGGAGTTTCATCTGAAAAGGATTAAACTAAAGATTAACCAGCATGTGAAGTTTTTAACTTGAGAACTTAAAGTTTTACTTAAATATAACCAATAAATTATCCAGTTCAATTTTTTTGGATGTGATGTATACGATTCTAAGCTTTATATTTTGGTGGATTTTCTTTTAATTAAAAGAATCAAAAGATATAATTCAAGTATATGATTGCTAATAAAACATATGAACAGATAGTTAACATAAATTAGAAGAAAATCTACGACTTCAGCTTAATTTATTCCTGATATAAAGTTATTTCTATATATAGAAACTCATATTCTAGATTTGATACTTTTTTATTTGATTTAAAAACAATTCTTAAGAATGGAGATATATTTCCTGAATAAGGAATCTGTTATACGTAACCAATTACAGTTAGAAATAAAGTTTATTAGTTTAGTTATTCTAGTAAGTTATTCAGTGATGATTTGAGTATTGGGAAATGGAGAGAAATAGTTTAATGAGTAAACTAAAAATAAAAAAATGTTAATTTATATAATTTAATAATTATAATACTTTATTTTAGTTTATAGCTATAATTTATTATATTATTTTTATATCTAATTATTATCTTTTTACTATCTATTTTATTTTATTATTGCTTACATGCATTTTTTCTATAACTTTTCTTATGCTTAATATTTAATTAAAAAATAAGAGAAGACTTACTACAAAGTGAAATTTTATTTATAAGTGTAAAAAAGATATTGAATTATTAGCCAAAAAGTTCTAGAATAAAAATTAGAAATTTAAGTACTCAAAAAAGAGTATAAAATGGAATTCTGTTTAAACTTTAAAGAAATATTAATGAGTAAGAAAAATATCTTCAACATAATAGAGTAGAAAAATAGATTGCTAGAATTAATTTAAATTGATAAAGAGTGCATCTATAACTAAATTTAAAAATAGCAGAATATTCAAAAAACAATTTAAATTTTATGAATAAAAATGAAAATTGTTATTAAAATTGATATAGAATAACCAGAAAAAGAAAGTAAAAGATCCTGAAAAGCTGGTAAAATAAAAAACTTAAAGATATAATAAATATAGAAAAAATACTTAGAAAGAAATGCGCTCATTGTAGTGCAATCAATAACTTAGTAAAGAAACGAATAAGATTTTTGAGTTAGATGAAGATTAATAATTAAGAATATAAAGAATTTTAATAAGATTTAATTTAAACGATTATAACTAGTATTTAATTAATTTAAATTTTTCTGAGGATCCAATTAACTGCATGGAAAACCGTTATAAAAACTTATCTAGGATCAAGCTGGATATAAAAAATGAGAGTCAGAAAGTTTTAAAAATTTGTAAGCTTTAATATTTAAAGAAGATTTAAATATATATAATAATAATAAATTAACTTTATTTTTCCTTTAAAAAGATCATCGCATTTTTAACCGGGTTAAATAATTGCCAATAAAATTCTGAGTATAATTACGAGTCTTTATTTATATATTGCATTTATGTATTTCTTCCATAAGATTTAATATAGATTATCCTGTTAAATTTGAATTTAATTATCATATTAAATCATCATTGTTGTAAATATCATTTTTTTCTATTAATTCTTTCTTTGAAATTACATTCGCCTTTCATTTTCAATGGATCTGCATATCTTTTTTTGACATATCTTTTTTCAATATTTTAATAAAACTATTCAATTTAGCTTTTTCTTTTTAAATTTTTTAAACTGATTCTTTATAGAATTAAGTGTTCTTGTTTAGATCAGCTCTTTAATCTTTTCTGATTGTTTTATGTTAAGGTAATATTTTAATTTTATATCAAATTTTCTTTTTTCTAATATATATTAATTAAATCTTCATAATACGATCTATTTACTATAGGATTTTTATTTATAAACTGCATATATTATTAAAATCTACAGTTACCTTATATTATTTTTTCAATTGAAGATTATTTAATATCGAATAAATTTTTTTTCTTTCGGTCTTTTTATTATGTTCTTTCTTTGATTAGAGTAAAGTAAAATCTGTTATAATGTAAAACATCCTTTTTTTCCTTTCTACATAGGTCATTAATCTCTTCTGAGAAGAGCCTTTCTTTAATTGCTTAAGCTGCTCTAATACATTTGGTTCTTAATCGGAAAATATAGCATATTTCTTACTTCTTATGTTTGTTATATTTTGAGTAATTTGTTGGTCCTAATATTAAATTTTATAATCATTTAATTTTTTATATGAAGCGTGCTATATTTTACTACATTCAAGTTGTTGCTTCTACGTTTTTTTATATTTATCACTTCATATGATTATGCTTTTTTATTTTCTATTTCAGTTTTTTTGCGTAAAAATATATTCATTAATCTATAATTTGATCATGTCATTCTATTAATGTATCTTAAAAATAAATTATTTTATTTGACCATCTGACATGCTCATCCATCAGTGTTGATTCTACGATTAATAATATTTTACGTATAAAAGGTAAAATTCTTTTCATGATTGGAATTTAAAATTGGCAAATTGTAATTCATTTCTACTATTTTATTTTTGGCATGAAATGGAAACAAATTATTAATCTAAGTATCCTTTGTTATTTTATTTCTAATTTTATATTATTTCTTTTCCTTTCGTCTTCTCTAAAATGGAACAAACACATAGCCGTTTCCAAATGTTTTTTTAGCAAATGCTTTTAGGAATATTGAGGCGTTATATGGTATAATACCTTTTTTTATAGTTATCTTATTTAATATTCTGTCTATGGATCTTTAGCATTAATTTATTCTAAACTCTAGTTGTTTAAACGATATTTATATTTATATCCAACGTTCTAATTATTCGAATGTGTGCATTTTTCTATTTTCAAATTACATAAATATATTGTGATTTATTTTCTTTTTTTCTCATTTAATAGCTTTCATTTTTTCATCTGTAATATACATAAAATATTTCTTATACCTTATTTTATTATCTAATTTATTTTTTTGTTTAATCAAAAGTAATTATACAAACTATGTCATCCCAATATGTCAATACTCTCAATATCTTTCCAAAATTATGTTTATTTTTCTAATTATAATTTATTAGATATTTTAAGTTAAAAATAAATTAATATTTAATTTTCAATATCTTATACTTGCTTAAGATAAAAAATTATAAACATTTATAGCATATATCATATTTGCATTCGTTATTAAATTAGCATAATTTTCCTAATTAAATAAATTATTAATTTATAAAATATTTCATTAAATATTTTATAATTATTGCTTAAGCTAAATAATTAATAGTTGATTCCTTTTTTACAAATCTAAATTTATAATAATTTATTAGTTAAATATAAGTATTTTAATATTATAATATAAAAATTATTTATATAAATGTTATATTCTAATAGAATCTTTTAATTTTTATTTTGTTAAAAACATATTCCCCATAAATTTTAAAATGTAAATTTAAAATATAATTCTTTTAATATATTTAAAAGGTATAAAAAAACATAAATAATATTTTTGAGATCTAATATGCAAAAAATTTGCATTATAGCTTATTTTTACAGTATATTTTTAAATTATTTTTTAGAAAAATTTAAAATAAAATAATAATTAATTTATATTATGTGCTTCTAGCTAACATTAAATTCATTATATAGATTATAGATTAATATTAAGTTTGGCGATCTTGGAGGAATTTCACCTCTTCCCGCCGATCACCGGATAGCTCGGGATTAAGTCAAAAAGTTTAAAAGTTTCTCCTCTCACACCCACTTTATCTTGCTATCGCTAGTTCCATCTTCCGCTCCGCGAAAGTTTCTTCTTGTAAATGGTTCCAATTTCTGTCATTCATAGTCTTTAATTATTCTCCTCTCTGCAATTATCTGGCCTTTCTTTTCAGTGCTTATTGCTTTCTCTATTTTTCCCAGTATTGGTTCTTGAAACTCAGGAATTTCTTGCATTCTCTTCACAAGTGCTCCTCTTAGTTGCAATAATAGCATCTTTTTGCAACCTTGATTGGCTTGGTCTTCTTCAATTTCTTGTCAATTTCTTCAATCAGCATTTGGTCGCCTTTCTGCTCATTTAGTTTCTCTTCTAGTCTCTCAAGTTTGTTATCCGAATCAGTTTGTTTTTAATGCTAATTCTGGGATTAGTTAGTTTAATCCTACGATATGTTCCAGAAAGAATTCAGTTTTCGTTCTTTAAGACATAATTCTTGATTCTATTCCTTCGGCTAGGTCAAACTTTTCAATTAATTTGTCATTGTCTTTCTTTAGTTTCCTAACCTCTTACTGGAGGTTTAACACTACTCTAACTAGCTATTCCATGCTCATCTGGCCAAGGGATTGAATTCCGTCACCTACTGGTGGAAAGGCAGACTTCATCTGCTTTCCTCGGTTTCTCAACTTAGATTGGAGTATCTATATGGGCTGTCTTCAATACTTGCTTCTGCTCTTCTTTTTAAATTCCAGGTTGTTAATATTGTATGGATTAGGGTTAAAATAAGAGGAGATTATTAAGTCTTGGTTTCCTGCTTCCTCCCTTCCTTTTTGGCGTGAAAGAGGTGGTATAAAATCCTGATTTTAAATCTTCCACCACTTTTTATTTATTTCCGAGTAGTCAAAAACAATCATCATTTTATATATTTAAGGTAAAATAACAAAAATGTATTAAAAATATTTTTCTATAATTTAAAGAAATTTTTTTAATTTAAATTTCTATTTTTTATTTATTTTAATCAAGTTAAAAGTAAGTAATAATATTTTCTTTTTTAATTTACTAATAATTTATTTATGTTTAAACGAAAAATTTTTTTAACGTAATTAGAATTTATTTGGCCAATATATTTTTCAATCTTAAAATAAAAAATAAGAAATAGTAAATTTTAGAAATGCAAAATAAATTAGTTAATTAAATAATTAGATATTGCTTTTATTAAACTTAGAATAGCTATTTAATAGAATTATGTCATTTAATTATAAATTAAAATTTCATGAGATTGCCAAATTTCAATTTTAATAATAAATTAAATTTAGCAAATAGAAATAAATAAATGTAAAATTAGAAGATTCATTTAATATAAAAATCTAAAGCAAATCAAACAATTAATTAAAAAAATATAAATATAAATATTTTTAAATAACAAAGATTAAACAAAAAAGAAATAAAATGTAAAAATAATTTTAATAATCCAAATTAATTTAATTTATTTTTATTATAGTAATATAATAATATTTAAAATGGTAACTTTTCAAATTAATTTTTGTTAGGTATGGAGGAAAACAAAAAAGTTAAGGCCCGAAGTAAAGGAATCAGGCTATAAAAGCCATAATTGACGGTGCACTCTCCTAGTCTCTCCTGAAAAGAGAAATAACGATAGGTGGATATCTGAAATTCCGCCAAAAAAATTAAAAAAATCCTCAATTTAATAACCAGAAATGAGCCATTTTAACACCAGAAAAAATTGGAACGATTTAAGATAAGAAAGCTATAAAATTTTATGGATTCAATTTAGATGCAAGACCTAATATGAATATTGATAGTAAGAATCTAAAAATTGGAAGAAGATAAAATGAAATAAAATGAAGAAGTTGAGAACCACTCTGAAGATGATGAATTTCACTTCGGAAGAAAATTTAGAAACATTACTAAACAACTAATGATCAGAGAAAGAGTTTAAATTATAGAAAACAACATTTGAATTTCTAAAGAATAAGATTAAAAAAATTGATGAAACAAGATTAAATAAATACAGGGATTTAAATAAAACGGGAATAAATTCGACAAAGAATCCATTGAAGGGGCATGTATTCCAACGAAACAGAGAAAAAAAAATTACAGAACTAAAAACCAAAATAAATCAAAAAATATCCAAAATTTACAAAAGTCGATGACATCTATGACGGAAAAGTTTTTAACAAAAGAAAATACGAAGAAAAATCTTTAAATTGTTCCGAACAAGAAAACGACTTTCTTTCCATTAAGTGAGGGGAAGATCTGACGGAAAAACAAGAAAAATTATTTTAAGCTTATTTACATTAGAAAAAGAGACCCGGCAAACTTTTAAATTTTTTAAACTTCTATTCGAAAAGCAAACTTCATTGAGTTTAATGAATTAATTAGTTATAGGAATATTTTAATTATTAAATTGCTTTAATTGTAAATTAAAGTCTAAAATTTTTATATTGATTATTATATTAAAATACCGACATTTAATTTATATAAAAATTATTTGCTTTAAAATGAATAATTCATAGATATCTTAAAAAAATTAAAAATAGTTTTGTTAATAGCAAAAGATTAAAATTTTAATGGATAGTGTCTTATATTAATTTCGTTATAAAAAATTATTATGAAAAGTATTAAAAATTAAATTAAAATATCTATCTTATATTTAATTAAATTAAATAAAGTATTTAATTTAAAAAATATACTTATAAGTATAATAAATAATTTAATATTTATTGTATTGAAAGAATGTTAGGACCATTATTTTCAATTTATAAGATAAGTTACTTTAATTAAATAATATTAAGTAAGTTATAAAATATAAATGGAAAATAAAGAAACAAAATTTATTAAAAGTATTTTTTACGAAAACTTTTAAGATAAAAAAATTATTCCTTAGGCAGAATACTGCTTCTTCTTTTTAAATATGAAATCCTACCTAACTTGTATTTTTAAAAGAGCTTGTAAAAATATTTAATTATGATCAATGCTAAGGTAATTCTTTTTATTTAGATCAAATATTATTAGGACACTTGTGATATGTAAATTTTGTATCTATATCAAATGACCAGAAATGAATTGTATTAGGAAGTGCGGATAATGCGATAAAGATATGGGATTTTACAACTGGTTAGCTAAAAAGTACTTTGTAGGGGACATACGAGTTCTGTATAATATATAGCCTTTTCTTCTAATCAAAAATGAATTGTATCAGGAAGTGATGATAATACGATAAAGATATGGGACTTCTTTTCTGGTCAACTTGTTCGAACTCTTCAAGGTCATTAAGATACTGTATCAACTGTTTAGATAAGTAATTATTCAAGCTTAATATTCTGTATCTTATGATTGATTAATTAAGATATGGAATTTTCGACTGGTGAATGTTTAAATACTCTTGAAGATCATGAAAAATAAATAGTTTCTGTAGCATTAAGTAGAAGCAATAAATGGATTGTGTCAGGAACGTATGACAAAACTGTGAGAAAATGGAAGATAGCAAGTTGAGAGTAAGCATAAGCCTTTAAACTCTAAATATTCTAATTTAAGATGCTAATTATTAAAACTTTGCTTAAGTCTACTAAATATTAAAGTTATGCATTAAAAATTTTAAAAATATTAGTAGTTAGAAGTCAAGATTTTTAATAAAATTTAAAAGAATAATTAAGTATATGATCTTTTATATTTAGTAATTTAATATCGGAGAATTTTAAAGTATAAGGAAAAACTTTATGACTTGATTTTAAAAAAACATTTTTGTGTAAAGTATTAAAATAAGATATTGAAAATTTTTATTTGAAAGAAATTAAACATTAAACAAAACAAATTTGCGCAATTTTTTAGTTTTTGAAAGCAAGAAGTTAGTCAATTAATTTATTTTTAAAAAGTTTGAAAGCAGAAATAATTAATGTTAAGTATTAATAAATATGCTAAAAAGTAGTAAATTTTAATGAATTTTTAGCTTAGCGTTTTGCACTATTGATATTTTTATAATGGAATTTAGAAATTGATAATTTAAATTGCAAAGACATTATAAAAATTTTTAAATAAAATAAATATTTATAATTTTTATTTTTTATTTTTTATTAATTCAGTAAGTAAAATAAAAATAAAATGATGTACTTTATATATCTTAAAAAATCTTAAGATTCATTATTTAATTTTTTAAATCTAAAAATATTTATTTATTATTTAATTTTTATATTGCAAAGGACTTAAAATTGTTAATTTTTTTTGTATATATTGTAATTTTTTATTTTTTAAAAAATCTAAAAACGATTTTAAAAAAATAAATTGTTTTAAAAGCATTTGAAAAATAAATTTATTAAAAAATTAATAAATCTAAAGTCATTAAAATGAAATTAAATAAGTTAAAAGTTAAAAATATAATTTTAAATAAAAGAAAAGGTTTAAATATGTAATTTTGTGTAAAATTAAAATAATTTATCTTTACTCAGCATAATTAAGAATAGAGGCTTTAGGAATGGACTAAGGATTTTAATTTCTTAATAAATAAAGGAAGTTTAAAATAAATTATATATAAAAAAACAAATTTTTTTTAAGTAAAGATATTGTTTAAAATATATTTAAAATTTTTAAGATAATAGCTAATCTATTGAATAAAAAAATAAAATTAGAATATTTAATCCTTTTAAGTTAGAAAATTCTATATTTTTTAATTTTAATAAAGTGAATTGGCAAAAATCAACCTATAAAAAAATGAAAAATAAATTTTTTTTTGTTCTGAGTTTTTATTTATAATATTTTAGTATGGATTAAAAAATAACCATTTTGGTGATAAACAATAAGATTTATAACTAAATTAAAAAAATAAATAGTATTAATAAAAGAAATATAAATTTTTAGTAATTATTAAAAAAAATTACAAATTTGAAAGAAAAAATTAAATTAAAAGATATTAGTGTTTAAATTAAGAGAAGACAAGTAAAAAAAATTCCCAAAAAAAAGCTTATTTTTTAATTCCGCGTTTTATACTACCAAAGATTTTTGGGATTTATTAAATTTAAAAATATTATTCCTTGAAGTATTCCTATTTGCTAGTATTATTTTGTGAGTTTTGTATTCTGTAGGACCGTCACCAGAATGATACCCTTAGCTACTTTAAAGTCTTTGCATCCAACAACCTATTTTTACTCTATGACTCGAGTCCTGAATCTCTCTTGGTTCATGTCAAGATCTTGCTTGGATCTTCACATATGAAGTAATTCCTGGTACCAGAGTTAAATTCAATCTCAGTTGGAGGATTGTTTCTCCCTATTTAAATAAATAATAACAAATAAAATGAGTGTTCTTGTAGCTTGAATTATCAAATAACCATTATAACTTTTAACTTTTATAATTAACATTTCATAAATAAGATCTATTTATCTATTAAATTTAATTTTCTTATTATAAATATTCTTTAACTTTAATGTAATCTTGCTTTTAAAGTTAAAATATTTATTAACAAAGATTATATTAATTAAAAAAGCATTTTCTATTTCATTTAACTTCAAATATAACTTTATATTTAAAATTATTATTAATTTATATTTTCAACTGCTTGAAATTTTTATTATTGATAAAAGTAAAATTGGGTTTATTTTGTTTAAAAATGAAATTTTATCTAAGAATTATAAAAAATAGGATAAGTGAATTGCAAGAATAATGACTCATATATTATTTTAAGAAAAAGCATTAGAAGTATGCAATAATAGTAGAATGATAGAATATTTGCTAAATTGGCATAGGACTATTAAATATTAAATATGTTATAATCTTAGCTGATTCATATTAATAGTATTTCTATCATGCAAGAAAATTTTAAAATAACCAACAAAATTAAATAAAATAATTTCTAAAGTTTTTAAATAAGCTCCTAACTGTGACTTTTTCATTCATAAATAGAGTATTTAAATGATAATACTTTAATTAAATTAAGACTTTCTCAGATATGAAGTTTTTAACTTAAAATCTAATACTTTTAGGGAAACATGTCCCAATAAATTTTTCAGTATAATGATATGGTTACAATTAATATAATTATAAACTTTATGTTTTTGGTGAGATTATTTTTAAATATAAAGAATCAAAAGACATAATTCAAGTATATAATTGCTAATAAAACTTATGGTCGAATAGTAAAATGTAAACTAAATAAAAAAATCTAAATTTCAGTCATATTTAATCCTTTTATTAAGTAATTTCTTATATATAGAAACTTATATTCTGATTTAGATATTTTTTTATTTCATTATAAAACAATTCTTAAGAATGGAGTTATATTTTCTGCAGAAAATGTCTGCTATACATAACCTATTACAATTGGAAATAAAGTTTTTCAGTTTAGCTCAGCTAGTAATTATTTAGTTATGATTTGAATTTAGGAAAGTGGAGAGAAATAATTGGTGAGGCATCTTAAAACTAGAAAAATAATTAGTTTAATTACTAAAATAAAATAGTAAAGTTAATAAAATAAAGAATATAAAAAGATTACTTGTTTAAAGAAATAAATAAGAAGAGTTCCCGTTCCAAAGAATTTTTTAGTTAAAATTAAATTAATAAATTGAATTCTTAAATTAAATTAAATAGTAGAAAGAATATTATCCTGCAACCTTTTGCAACCACTCCTTCAAGACAAAAATATAAGCATTAACCTCTCGATGACTTAACTGACTTCTGTAAAGTAAAAAATAATGGAGAAAAGAATATATTTAAGAAAATTTATTTTAACAACGACTTGAGCAACCTGATCAAAGAACAAGTTCTTGGAATAGATAGTAGCACTGTCATGTAACTGGAAAAGGAGCAAAATAAATTAGAGTACATCTAAATTCACACTATAGATACAGTTATACATAAGCATACTTCAATTTTAAGAAAAGTTTGAGAACTAAGAAAAATCTAACTGAAATTTGCTAGTAATAGTTCAGCAAACGAAAAAGAGTAGAGAAGCGAGAAAAAATAAATAAAAATCAAGTGCAAAAATATAGAAAATAGGATTATTTTTTAAATTAATAACATAAAAGCAATAACAATAGATCAACTTGAACGCTAAAATCATTCAAAAAGAAATGCACTTCTGTGTTAGCGTATAGTAGCTCTTTAAAACGGCAAACAAAGCAAGATAATATGAAAGAAATGCTGAAAAACTTATTACTTTTATCCAATATGTGATGAGAATCATCAAAGGAAGAAGTTTAATCCCAAATAAATAGCATAGCTTTGCAAGTGAAATGGTTTCAAACTAGAGAGAATTATATAACTTTTTAATTTCTCACAGGAGAAAGAACATTTTGAAGAAAGAATTTCTTTTTCTAAAATCCTTTTAGAATGATACCTTATGATTATAAAATTATTGTTTAATTTTTTAATAAAATTTGAATCTAGACTCTATTATTCACAAATGCTTTAAAAGCGTAATAGAATTTTTAAAGATAATTTTAGTGAATTTTATTAATTGTAAATTTAAAAGTAAAAATAGTTTTTAAATGAAAAATATTAATAATATTATAATCATTAATTTTTCTATGACTTAGAGTGAATAAATACAGTGGAAGTATTTTTTAGTTAATTGAGCAATTTATCCAAAAGTAAAAAATCTTAGTTTAATTATTCATATCAAAATCTAATAATATTAACTACTAAATCCATGTTTTAAAGCTAATATATCTAAGCAATCCTTTTTAATAAAAACATGCAAAATCAACATTTATAATGATGTAACTTTTATCCCTTTTTTTAACTTTCTACTATGATATTTTGCAAAATATTTAAATTAAATAAATTCTTAAACAAAATTATTAAGAAAGAGCGAAAAAAAATAAAATAATCAATAAACAGTCTTATATATAGATAAATAGTCTTTATCTTACCATTTACCAAATTAAAGGTGCAATAATTGTATCTAAATTACTTCTTGATAATATATTACTTTTTACTAGTTTATAAGATTATTAATTAATTTCATCATAATAAATAGTGATAATATTTAATTAAGCATAAATAATAATTTTATATGTAAATGTAATAAAAGTTTGTTATCAGTTAAAAACTTTAAGAGATCTATATTTTCTTGAACTTCTCTTTATATTTTATATCCACTATTCACTGATTCTATTGCCTAAAGTTATCAATTTTCTAAGATTCTTATAAATTACATATTGCTGATTATACTAATCAACTATTGGAAATCCTTTATCAGTTAGATCTTCATTAAAGCATAAATTTTAAGCAACGCAGTTTATGAGAATTTTGTAGAATTAAAACTGAATCTTCATCTTATAAATAACATTTAATTAGAAACAATTCTTTTAAGAATTTTATATTTGCAATATTTTAAACTCAGTTACTTTATTCTATTTTACAATTAAACATTATGAATTTCTCAAGCTTTTAACAATTCTACTATATTACTTATAAAGTATTGTATTATAAGTCTTCAAAATACGTTAGTGATATTTATTTTATTTCTTGCAATTTTCAAATATTACATCCAAAATCTTGCTTTCTATTTATTTTATTTTTCCAATATAAATTTCTTCATATTTCATTCCATATTTACCTATTTTTTATAAGGACGCAGATGTAATTTTAAGGAAGATTAAATAATTTCAGTGATATTAATTTAGGTGAATTTTATAACAGAAGACTAAAACTATGATCATCAAAGAAATTCACATTAACGTAATCTCAAATTTTTGCAGACTATTTCATTGCTATTTAAAAAGTGATTAAAAATCTTATTTTTAGATCTCAGTTCCTTCTATTTTTAGATGATGCAAATCTTATATTTTAACTTTATCTAAATTGAATTTTTTTCCCATGTTTGAGATTTATAGTTTCTTTATTTTGGGACATAAGTCAATAAATGATTACTAATTATTATTAATTTCAATTTCTTCTATTAAATTACCCTTTTATGCTAGGTAATTTTTAATAATCTCTTAATTTATGTTATTACTTTCTATTTTTAACGTTTTTAAATTTAAGTTTATACAATATTTTACTAAAAACTTACCTGTGATTTAGCTATCTAAAAGTAAACTGAATATTTCAAGATGCTCTAAATTTTCTAATTTTGAGAGAAAGCTTAAATCATTTTCATTTGTATCTGCTATATTTAATGTTAGTTATTTAACTTTCTAACTAGTTTAAGGGCTCAATAAATCTAAATATTCTAAAGGTCAGTATAGCAACTATATTTCTAGTTATTTTAATTTATTTTCTATTTCTTAATCAAAGTTCTTTTCTAAAAACGATTAAACTCTTTTCATTTAAGTTTGCTTTAAAAGATTTCCTGAAATCAATAACTTTTTAATATTTGAGATTTCTAATTATTTTAAAACTCACTCTATTTTGTTTTGCACATAATGTTTATCTTCATTATATTTTTTTATTTCTAATTTATTAAATTTATATGTATATTTATTAAAGTATTTATTCACTTACTAAAGAATGCCTATTTCGTGCTTTTTTAAGAATGGGACTATTAAATCTAGAGTATATTAACTTTATCAAATTTTTAATTATATAGTTTTATATTTCTTGGTATGATTCTGCTCTTCAAATAAATGTTCTATTTCTTAATCTTATCTTTTTCTTATACTTATTTCTAAGTTGTTTTCTTGTTTTTAAGTTTCTTATTTTATTGCATAATTAGGAGATTAATAATTTGTTGTTGTTTGATCTTCTTTGATAAGTTAATTTGATTTTTAAAGCTTATGCCTACTTTAATCTTCTTTTTAGTGTTCGATATCTTTTTACATTATTTTATAAATTAGAACTTTAAGAATTCTTAAACTACTTAAACAATTAAACATCAAACAAGAGTTTTAAATTTTAAAATTTAATTATAATTTTTTAACTAGTATACTAAATAAATTTGAGTAACCAAGACTTAATAATCTCCTCTATCTTAATCCATACTATACTAATAACCTGGAATTTAAAAAGAAGAGCAGAAGTAAGTATTGAAGACAGTCCATATATATACTCCAATCTCAGCTGAGAAACCGAGAAAGCAGATGAAGTCTGCTCTCCACCAGTTGGCCAGATGAGCATGGAATAGCTAATTAGAGTAGTGCTAAACTTCAAGGAAGAGGTTAGGAAACTCAAGAAAGATAATGACAAATAATTGAAAAGCTTGACCTAGCCGAATGAATAGAGTCAAGACTTATGTCTAAAAGAACGAGAACTGAGTGGCTTTCTGGAACATATCGTAGGATTAAACTAGCTAATCCCAGAATTAGCATTAAAAACAGACTGATTTGGATAACAAACTTGAGAGACTAGAAGAGAAACTAAATGAGCAGAAAGGCGACTAAATGCTGATTGAAGAAATTGAAGAAGACCAAACCAATCAAGGTTGTAAAAAGATGCTATTATTGCAACTAAGAGGAGCACTTGTGAAGAAAATGCAAGGAATTCCTGAATTTCAAGAACCGATACTGGGAAAAATAGAGAAAGCAATAAGCACTGAAAATAAAGGCTAGACAATTGCAGCAGAGGAGAATAAATGAAAGGACTATGAATTACGGAATTTGAATCATTTACAAGAAGAAACTTTCGGGGAACGGAAGATGGAACTAGCGATAAAAAGATCAAATATCAAATGGGGGAGAGGAGAAACTTTTAAACTTTTTGACTTAATCCCGGAGCGATCCAGTAATCGGCGGGAAGAGGTGAAATTCCTCCAAGATCGCCAAACTTAATATTAATCTATAATCTATATAATGAATTTAATGTTGGGTAGAAGACACATAATATAAATTAATTATTATATTATTTTAAAATTTTCTAAAAATAATTTAAAAATATACTGTAAAAATAAGCTATAATAATAATTTTTATTGTATATTAGATCTCTAACAATATTATTTTTGTTTTTTATACTTTTTAAATATATTAAAAGAATTATATTTTAAATTTACATTTTAAAATTTATGGGAATATGTTATTAACAAAAATAAAAATTAAAAGATTCTATTAGAATATAACATTTATATAAATAATTTTTATATTATAATATTAAAATACTTATATTTAACTAATAAATTATTATAAAATTTAGATTTGTAAAAAAGGAATCAACTATTAATTAATTAGCTTAAGCAATAATTAAAAAATATTTAATGAAATATTTTATAAATTAATATTTATTTAATTAGGAAAATTATGTTAATTTAATTACGAATGCAAATATGATATATGCTATAAATGTTTATAATTTTTTATCTTAAGCAAGTATAAGATATTGAAAATTAAATATTAATTTATTTTTAACTTAAAATATCTAATAAATATATAATTAGAAAAAGAAACATAATTTAGGAAAGATATTGAGAAGTATTGATATATACGGATGACATAGCTTGTATAATTACTTTTGATTAAACAAAAAAATAAATTAGATAAATAAATAAATAAATTTGATTATAGAGCGCGTAGCACTCTCATTGGTGCGCAGCTCTTTAAAAAAAATGTTTCATACTGACAAGAATGTTTCTTACTGATAAAAATGTTCAATACTGATATAATTTAAGAATACTCGTAATCTTATCTACTTGTTAGAGGTCCAAGGACATAGCAGGATTGTGTCTCATTGCCTCACCAAAGCAGAGGAACGACATGTGTCAATTATGGATACTTAAAATTCCCCACCTCTGATGAAGCTCGCAATATTATTTCTTTTTAGTTCCAGAATTAAATTAAATTATATTAAATTTAAATTATGCCAGTCCCGAAGGTCTAAGAATCTTATGTCTCGAGGCCAAACCAAAGCAGAGGAAGACATAAAGTCGATTATGGGTACTTAACTATCCCAACCTCTGATGAAGATGACCTGTTGTTCACCTTCGAACAACTATGGCGGTTTTAAAAATTATTATAATAAAATAAGATATAAGAAATATTTTATGTATAGTACAGATGAAAAAAATGAAAGCTATGAAATGAGAAAAAAAGAAAATAAATCACAATACATTTATGTAATTTGAAATTAGAAAAAATGCACACATTCGAATAATTAGAACGTTGGATATAAATAGAAATATCGTTAAACAACTAGAGTTTAGAATAAATTAATGCTAAAGATCCATATACAGAATATTAAATAAGATAACTATAAAAAAAGGTATTATACCATATAAAGCCTCAACATTCCTAAAAACATTTGCTAAAAAAACATTTGGAAACGTTTGTGTGTTTGTTCCATTTTAGAGGAGACATAAGGAAAAGAAATAATATAAAAATTAGAAATAAAATAGCAAAGGATACTTAGATTAAATAATTTGTTTTCATTTCATGCCAAAAATAAAATAGTAGAAAAATGGATTACAATTTGCCAATTTTAATTTCAATTATGAAAAAAATGTTACTTTTTAGACGTAAAATATTATTAATCTCAGAATCAACACTGATGGATGAGCATATCAGATGGTCAAATTAAAATAATTTCTTTTTAAGATACATTAATAGAATGACATGATCAAATTATAGATTAATGAATATATTTTTAAGCAAAAAACCTGAAATAGAAATTAAAGAAGAATAATCATATGAAGTGATAAATATAAAAAAACGTAGAAGCAATAACTTGAATGTAGGATAATACAACACGCTTCATATACAAAAGGAAATGATTATAAAATTTAATACTAGGACCATCCAATTACTCAAAATATAGCAAATACAAGAAGTAAGAGATATGCTATATTTTTCCGATTAAGAACCAAATGTAGTAGAGCAGCTTAATCAATTAAAGAAAGGCTCTTCCCAGAAGAAGATTAATGACTATGTAGAAAGGAAAAAGGGATGGTTTTTACATTATAGCAGATTTGACTTTACTCTAATGAAAGAAAGAACATAATCAAAAGACCGAAATAAAAAAAATTTATTCGATATTAAATAATCTTCAATTGAAAAAATAATATAACGTAACTGTAGATTTGAATAATATATGCAGTTTATAAATAAAAATCCAATAGTAAATAGATCGTATTATGAAGATTTAATTAATATATATTAGAAAAAAATAAAATTGGATATAAAAATAAAATATTACGTTAAC
>CAMPDV010006809.1:0-17050 GCA_946699065.1 Loxodes magnus
ACACAACTATTTTTCATACATTGTTAACTCACTCTGGTATTAAAATTTCGTATTCTCACTTCAAAACATATCAAAAACTGTGCTTATTATTACTTTAAAAATTACACAACTATTTTTCATACATTGTTAACTCACTCTGGTATTAAAATTTCGTATTCTCACTTCAAAACATATCAAAAACTGTGCTTATTATTACTTTAAAAATTACACAACTATTTTTCATACATTGTTAACTCACTCTGGTATTAAAATTTCGTATTCTCACTTCAAAACATATCAAAAACTGTGCTTATTATTACTTTAAAAATTACACAACTATTTTTCATACATTGTTAACTCACTCTGGTATTAAAATTTCGTATTCTCACTTCAAAACATATCAAAACAATGTTTTTTTATTACTTTAAAAATTACACAACTATTTTTCATACATTGTTAACTCACTCTGGTATTAAAATTTCGTATTCTCACTTCAAAACATATCAAAAACTGTGCTTATTATTACTTTAAAAATTACACAACTATTTTTCATACATTGTTAACTCACTCTGGTATTAAAATTTCGTATTCTCACTTCAAAACATTTCAAAACAATGTTTTTTTTTACTTTAAAAATTACACAACTATTTTTCATACATTGTTAACTCACTCTGGTATTAAAATTTCGTATTCTCACTTCAAAACATATCAAAAACTGTGCTTATTATTACTTTAAAAATTACACAACTATTTTTCATACATTGTTAACTCCCTCTGGTATGAAAATTTCGTATTCTCACTTCAAAACATTTCAAAACAATGTTTTTTTTTACTTTAAAAATTACACAACTATTTTTCATACATTGTTAACTCACTCTGGTATTAAAATTTCGTATTCTCACTTCAAAACATATCAAAAACTGTGCTTATTATTACTTTAAAAATTACACAACTATTTTTCATACATTGTTAACTCACTCTGGTATTAAAATTTCGTATTCTCACTTCAAAACATTTCAAAACAATGTTTTTTTTTACTTTAAAAATTACACAACTATTTTTCATACATTGTTAACTCACTCTGGTATTAAAATTTCGTATTCTCACTTCAAAACATATCAAAAACTGTGCTTATTATTACTTTAAAAATTACACAACTATTTTTCATACATTGTTAACTCCCTCTGGTATGAAAATTTCGTATTCTCACTTCAAAACATATCAAAAACTGTGCTTATTATTACTTTAAAAATTACACAACTATTTTTCATACATTGTTAACTCACTCTGGTATTAAAATTTCGTATTCTCACTTCAAAACATATCAAAACAATGTTTTTTTTTACTTTAAAAATTACACAACTATTTTTCATACATTGTTAACTCACTCTGGTATTAAAATTTCGTATTCTCACTTCAAAACATATCAAAAACTGTGCTTATTATTACTTTAAAAATTACACAACTATTTTTCATACATTGTTAACTCACTCTGGTATTAAAATTTCGTATTCTCACTTCAAAACATTTCAAAACAATGTTTTTTTTTACTTTAAAAATTACACAACTATTTTTCATACATTGTTAACTCACTCTGGTATTAAAATTTCGTATTCTCACTTCAAAACATATCAAAACAATGTTTTTTTTTACTTTAAAAATTACACAACTATTTTTCATACATTGTTAACTCACTCTGGTATTAAAATTTCGTATTCTCACTTCAAAACATATCAAAAACTGTGCTTATTATTACTTTAAAAATTACACAACTATTTTTCATACATTGTTAACTCACTCTGGTATTAAAATTTCGTATTCTCACTTCAAAACATATCAAAACAATGTTTTTTTTTACTTTAAAAATTACACAACTATTTTTCATACATTGTTAACTCACTCTGGTATTAAAATTTCGTATTCTCACTTCAAAACATATCAAAAACTGTGCTTATTATTACTTTAAAAATTACACAACTATTTTTCATACATTGTTAACTCCCTCTGGTATGAAAATTTCGTATTCTCACTTCAAAACATATCAAAAACTGTGCTTATTATTACTTTAAAAATTACACAACTATTTTTCATACATTGTTAACTCACTCTGGTATTAAAATTTCGTATTCTCACTTCAAAACATATCAAAACAATGTTTTTTTTTACTTTAAAAATTACACAACTATTTTTCATACATTGTTAACTCACTCTGGTATTAAAATTTCGTATTCTCACTTCAAAACATATCAAAAACTGTGCTTATTATTACTTTAAAAATTACACAACTATTTTTCATACATTGTTAACTCACTCTGGTATTAAAATTTCGTATTCTCACTTCAAAACATTTCAAAACAATGTTTTTTTTTACTTTAAAAATTACACAACTATTTTTCATACATTGTTAACTCACTCTGGTATTAAAATTTCGTATTCTCACTTCAAAACATATCAAAAACTGTGCTTATTATTACTTTAAAAATTACACAACTATTTTTCATACATTGTTAACTCCCTCTGGTATGAAAATTTCGTATTCTCACTTCAAAACATATCAAAAACTGTGCTTATTATTACTTTAAAAATTACACAACTATTTTTCATACATTGTTAACTCACTCTGGTATTAAAATTTCGTATTCTCACTTCAAAACATATCAAAAACTGTGCTTATTATTACTTTAAAAATTACACAACTATTTTTCATACATTGTTAACTCACTCTGGTATTAAAATTTCGTATTCTCACTTCAAAACATATCAAAAACTGTGCTTATTATTACTTTAAAAATTACACAACTATTTTTCATACATTGTTAACTCACTCTGGTATTAAAATTTCGTATTCTCACTTCAAAACATTTCAAAACAATGTTTTTTTTTACTTTAAAAATTACACAACTATTTTTCATACATTGTTAACTCACTCTGGTATTAAAATTTCGTATTCTCACTTCAAAACATTTCAAAACAATGTTTTTTTTTACTTTAAAAATTACACAACTATTTTTCATACATTGTTAACTCACTCTGGTATGAAAATTTCGTATTCTCACTTCAAAACATTTCAAAACAATGTTTTTTTTTACTTTAAAAATTACACAACTATTTTTCATACATTGTTAACTCCCTCTGGTATTAAAATTTCGTATTCTCACTTCAAAACATATCAAAAACTGTGCTTATTATTACTTTAAAAATTACACAACTATTTTTCATACATTGTTAACTCACTCTGGTATTAAAATTTCGTATTCTCACTTCAAAACATTTCAAAACAATGTTTTTTTTTACTTTAAAAATTACACAACTATTTTTCATACATTGTTAACTCACTCTGGTATTAAAATTTCGTATTCTCACTTCAAAACATATCAAAAACTGTGCTTATTATTACTTTAAAAATTACACAACTATTTTTCATACATTGTTAACTCACTCTGGTATTAAAATTTCGTATTCTCACTTCAAAACATATCAAAACAATGTTTTTTTTTACTTTAAAAATTACACAACTATTTTTCATACATTGTTAACTCACTCTGGTATTAAAATTTCGTATTCTCACTTCAAAACATATCAAAAACTGTGCTTATTATTACTTTAAAAATTACACAACTATTTTTCATACATTGTTAACTCACTCTGGTATTAAAATTTCGTATTCTCACTTCAAAACATATCAAAACAATGTTTTTTTTTACTTTAAAAATTACACAACTATTTTTCATACATTGTTAACTCACTCTGGTATTAAAATTTCGTATTCTCACTTCAAAACATATCAAAAACTGTGCTTATTATTACTTTAAAAATTACACAACTATTTTTCATACATTGTTAACTCACTCTGGTATTAAAATTTCGTATTCTCACTTCAAAACATTTCAAAACAATGTTTTTTTTTACTTTAAAAATTACACAACTATTTTTCATACATTGTTAACTCACTCTGGTATTAAAATTTCGTATTCTCACTTCAAAACATATCAAAAACTGTGCTTATTATTACTTTAAAAATTACACAACTATTTTTCATACATTGTTAACTCACTCTGGTATGAAAATTTCGTATTCTCACTTCAAAACATATCAAAAACTGTGCTTATTATTACTTTAAAAATTACACAACTATTTTTCATACATTGTTAACTCACTCTGGTATTAAAATTTCGTATTCTCACTTCAAAACATATCAAAACAATGTTTTTTTTTTACTTTAAAAATTACACAACTATTTTTCATACATTGTTAACTCACTCTGGTATTAAAATTTCGTATTCTCACTTCAAAACATATCAAAAACTGTGCTTATTATTACTTTAAAAATTACACAACTATTTTTCATACATTGTTAACTCACTCTGGTATTAAAATTTCGTATTCTCACTTCAAAACATTTCAAAACAATGTTTTTTTTTACTTTAAAAATTACACAACTATTTTTCATACATTGTTAACTCACTCTGGTATTAAAATTTCGTATTCTCACTTCAAAACATATCAAAAACTGTGCTTATTATTACTTTAAAAATTACACAACTATTTTTCATACATTGTTAACTCCCTCTGGTATGAAAATTTCGTATTCTCACTTCAAAACATATCAAAAACTGTGCTTATTATTACTTTAAAAATTACACAACTATTTTTCATACATTGTTAACTCACTCTGGTATTAAAATTTCGTATTCTCACTTCAAAACATATCAAAAACTGTGCTTATTATTACTTTAAAAATTACACAACTATTTTTCATACATTGTTAACTCACTCTGGTATTAAAATTTCGTATTCTCACTTCAAAACATATCAAAAACTGTGCTTATTATTACTTTAAAAATTACACAACTATTTTTCATACATTGTTAACTCACTCTGGTATTAAAATTTCGTATTCTCACTTCAAAACATTTCAAAACAATGTTTTTTTTTACTTTAAAAATTACACAACTATTTTTCATACATTGTTAACTCACTCTGGTATTAAAATTTCGTATTCTCACTTCAAAACATTTCAAAACAATGTTTTTTTTTACTTTAAAAATTACACAACTATTTTTCATACATTGTTAACTCACTCTGGTATGAAAATTTCGTATTCTCACTTCAAAACATTTCAAAACAATGTTTTTTTTTACTTTAAAAATTACACAACTATTTTTCATACATTGTTAACTCCCTCTGGTATTAAAATTTCGTATTCTCACTTCAAAACATATCAAAAACTGTGCTTATTATTACTTTAAAAATTACACAACTATTTTTCATACATTGTTAACTCACTCTGGTATTAAAATTTCGTATTCTCACTTCAAAACATTTCAAAACAATGTTTTTTTTTACTTTAAAAATTACACAACTATTTTTCATACATTGTTAACTCACTCTGGTATTAAAATTTCGTATTCTCACTTCAAAACATATCAAAAACTGTGCTTATTATTACTTTAAAAATTACACAACTATTTTTCATACATTGTTAACTCACTCTGGTATTAAAATTTCGTATTCTCACTTCAAAACATATCAAAACAATGTTTTTTTTTACTTTAAAAATTACACAACTATTTTTCATACATTGTTAACTCACTCTGGTATTAAAATTTCGTATTCTCACTTCAAAACATATCAAAAACTGTGCTTATTATTACTTTAAAAATTACACAACTATTTTTCATACATTGTTAACTCACTCTGGTATTAAAATTTCGTATTCTCACTTCAAAACATATCAAAACAATGTTTTTTTTTACTTTAAAAATTACACAACTATTTTTCATACATTGTTAACTCACTCTGGTATTAAAATTTCGTATTCTCACTTCAAAACATATCAAAAACTGTGCTTATTATTACTTTAAAAATTACACAACTATTTTTCATACATTGTTAACTCACTCTGGTATTAAAATTTCGTATTCTCACTTCAAAACATTTCAAAACAATGTTTTTTTTTTACTTTAAAAATTACACAACTATTTTTCATACATTGTTAACTCACTCTGGTATTAAAATTTCGTATTCTCACTTCAAAACATATCAAAAACTGTGCTTATTATTACTTTAAAAATTACACAACTATTTTTCATACATTGTTAACTCACTCTGGTATTAAAATTTCGTATTCTCACTTCAAAACATATCAAAAACTGTGCTTATTATTACTTTAAAAATTACACAACTATTTTTCATACATTGTTAACTCACTCTGGTATTAAAATTTCGTATTCTCACTTCAAAACATATCAAAAACTGTGCTTATTATTACTTTAAAAATTACACAACTATTTTTCATACATTGTTAACTCACTCTGGTATTAAAATTTCGTATTCTCACTTCAAAACATATCAAAAACTGTGCTTATTATTACTTTAAAAATTACACAACTATTTTTCATACATTGTTAACTCACTCTGGTATTAAAATTTCGTATTCTCACTTCAAAACATTTCAAAACAATGTTTTTTTTTACTTTAAAAATTACACAACTATTTTTCATACATTGTTAACTCACTCTGGTATTAAAATCTCGTATTCTCACTTCAAAACATTTCAAAACAATGTTTTTTTTTACTTTAAAAATTACACAACTATTTTTCATACATTGTTAACTCACTCTGGTATGAAAATTTCGTATTCTCACTTCAAAACATTTCAAAACAATGTTTTTTTTTACTTTAAAAATTACACAACTATTTTTCATACATTGTTAACTCACTCTGGTATTAAAATTTCGTATTCTCACTTCAAAACATATCAAAAACTGTGCTTATTATTACTTTAAAAATTACACAACTATTTTTCATACATTGTTAACTCACTCTGGTATTAAAATTTCGTATTCTCACTTCAAAACATATCAAAAACTGTGCTTATTATTACTTTAAAAATTACACAACTATTTTTCATACATTGTTAACTCACTCTGGTATTAAAATCTCGTATTCTCACTTCAAAACATATCAAAAACTGTGCTTATTATTACTTTAAAAATTACACAACTATTTTTCATACATTGTTAACTCACTCTGGTATTAAAATTTCGTATTCTCACTTCAAAACATATCAAAAACTGTGCTTATTATTACTTTAAAAATTACACAACTATTTTTCATACATTGTTAACTCACTCTGGTATTAAAATTTCGTATTCTCACTTCAAAACATATCAAAACAATGTTTTTTTTTACTTTAAAAATTACACAACTATTTTTCATACATTGTTAACTCACTCTGGTATTAAAATTTCGTATTCTCACTTCAAAACATATCAAAAACTGTGCTTATTATTACTTTAAAAATTACACAACTATTTTTCATACATTGTTAACTCACTCTGGTATTAAAATTTCGTATTCTCACTTCAAAACATATCAAAAACTGTGCTTATTATTACTTTAAAAATTACACAACTATTTTTCATACATTGTTAACTCACTCTGGTATTAAAATCTCGTATTCTCACTTCAAAACATTTCAAAACAATGTTTTTTTTTACTTTAAAAATTACACAACTATTTTTCATACATTGTTAACTCACTCTGGTATTAAAATTTCGTATTCTCACTTCAAAACATATCAAAAACTGTGCTTATTATTACTTTAAAAATTACACAACTATTTTTCATACATTGTTAACTCACTCTGGTATTAAAATTTCGTATTCTCACTTCAAAACATATCAAAACAATGTTTTTTTTTACTTTAAAAATTACACAACTATTTTTCATACATTGTTAACTCACTCTGGTATTAAAATTTCGTATTCTCACTTCAAAACATATCAAAAACTGTGCTTATTATTACTTTAAAAATTACACAACTATTTTTCATACATTGTTAACTCACTCTGGTATTAAAATTTCGTATTCTCACTTCAAAACATTTCAAAACAATGTTTTTTTTTACTTTAAAAATTACACAACTATTTTTCATACATTGTTAACTCACTCTGGTATTAAAATTTCGTATTCTCACTTCAAAACATATCAAAAACTGTGCTTATTATTACTTTAAAAATTACACAACTATTTTTCATACATTGTTAACTCACTCTGGTATTAAAATTTCGTATTCTCACTTCAAAACATATCAAAAACTGTGCTTATTATTACTTTAAAAATTACACAACTATTTTTCATACATTGTTAACTCCCTCTGGTATTAAAATTTCGTATTCTCACTTCAAAACATATCAAAAACTGTGCTTATTATTACTTTAAAAATTACACAACTATTTTTCATACATTGTTAACTCACTCTGGTATTAAAATTTCGTATTCTCACTTCAAAACATATCAAAAACTGTGCTTATTATTACTTTAAAAATTACACAACTATTTTTCATACATTGTTAACTCACTCTGGTATTAAAATTTCGTATTCTCACTTCAAAACATTTCAAAACAATGTTTTTTTTTACTTTAAAAATTACACAACTATTTTTCATACATTGTTAACTCACTCTGGTATGAAAATTTCGTATTCTCACTTCAAAACATTTCAAAACAATGTTTTTTTTTACTTTAAAAATTACACAACTATTTTTCATACATTGTTAACTCACTCTGGTATGAAAATTTCGTATTCTCACTTCAAAACATTTCAAAACAATGTTTTTTTTTACTTTAAAAATTACACAACTATTTTTCATACATTGTTAACTCACTCTGGTATTAAAATTTCGTATTCTCACTTCAAAACATATCAAAAACTGTGCTTATTATTACTTTAAAAATTACACAACTATTTTTCATACATTGTTAACTCCCTCTGGTATTAAAATTTCGTATTCTCACTTCAAAACATATCAAAAACTGTGCTTATTATTACTTTAAAAATTACACAACTATTTTTCATACATTGTTAACTCCCTCTGGTATTAAAATTTCGTATTCTCACTTCAAAACATATCAAAAACTGTGCTTATTATTACTTTAAAAATTACACAACTATTTTTCATACATTGTTAACTCACTCTGGTATTAAAATTTCGTATTCTCACTTCAAAACATATCAAAAACTGTGCTTATTATTACTTTAAAAATTACACAACTATTTTTCATACATTGTTAACTCACTCTGGTATGAAAATTTCGTATTCTCACTTCAAAACATTTCAAAACAATGTTTTTTTTTACTTTAAAAATTACACAACTATTTTTCATACATTGTTAACTCACTCTGGTATTAAAATTTCGTATTCTCACTTCAAAACATATCAAAAACTGTGCTTATTATTACTTTAAAAATTACACAACTATTTTTCATACATTGTTAACTCACTCTGGTATTAAAATTTCGTATTCTCACTTCAAAACATATCAAAAACTGTGCTTATTATTACTTTAAAAATTACACAACTATTTTTCATACATTGTTAACTCCCTCTGGTATTAAAATTTCGTATTCTCACTTCAAAACATATCAAAAACTGTGCTTATTATTACTTTAAAAATTACACAACTATTTTTCATACATTGTTAACTCACTCTGGTATTAAAATTTCGTATTCTCACTTCAAAACATATCAAAAACTGTGCTTATTATTACTTTAAAAATTACACAACTATTTTTCATACATTGTTAACTCACTCTGGTATTAAAATTTCGTATTCTCACTTCAAAACATTTCAAAACAATGTTTTTTTTTACTTTAAAAATTACACAACTATTTTTCATACATTGTTAACTCACTCTGGTATTAAAATTTCGTATTCTCACTTCAAAACATATCAAAAACTGTGCTTATTATTACTTTAAAAATTACACAACTATTTTTCATACATTGTTAACTCCCTCTGGTATTAAAATTTCGTATTCTCACTTCAAAACATATCAAAAACTGTGTTTATTATTACTTTAAAAATTACACAACTATTTTTCATACATTGTTAACTCACTCTGGTATTAAAATTTCGTATTCTCACTTCAAAACATTTCAAAACAATGTTTTTTTTTACTTTAAAAATTACACAACTATTTTTCATACATTGTTAACTCACTCTGGTATTAAAATTTCGTATTCTCACTTCAAAACATATCAAAAACTGTGCTTATTATTACTTTAAAAATTACACAACTATTTTTCATACATTGTTAACTCCCTCTGGTATTAAAATTTCGTATTCTCACTTCAAAACATATCAAAAACTGTGCTTATTATTACTTTAAAAATTACACAACTATTTTTCATACATTGTTAACTCACTCTGGTATTAAAATTTCGTATTCTCACTTCAAAACATATCAAAACAATGTTTTTTTTTACTTTAAAAATTACACAACTATTTTTCATACATTGTTAACTCACTCTGGTATTAAAATTTCGTATTCTCACTTCAAAACATATCAAAAACTGTGCTTATTATTACTTTAAAAATTACACAACTATTTTTCATACATTGTTAACTCACTCTGGTATGAAAATTTCGTATTCTCACTTCAAAACATTTCAAAAACTGTGCTTATTATTACTTTAAAAATTACACAACTATTTTTCATACATTGTTAACTCACTCTGGTATTAAAATCTCGTATTCTCACTTCAAAACATTTCAAAACAATGTTTTTTTTTACTTTAAAAATTACACAACTATTTTTCATACATTGTTAACTCACTCTGGTATTAAAATTTCGTATTCTCACTTCAAAACATATCAAAAACTGTGCTTATTATTACTTTAAAAATTACACAACTATTTTTCATACATTGTTAACTCACTCTGGTATTAAAATTTCGTATTCTCACTTCAAAACATATCAAAACAATGTTTTTTTTTACTTTAAAAATTACACAACTATTTTTCATACATTGTTAACTCACTCTGGTATTAAAATTTCGTATTCTCACTTCAAAACATATCAAAAACTGTGCTTATTATTACTTTAAAAATTACACAACTATTTTTCATACATTGTTAACTCACTCTGGTATTAAAATTTCGTATTCTCACTTCAAAACATTTCAAAACAATGTTTTTTTTTACTTTAAAAATTACACAACTATTTTTCATACATTGTTAACTCACTCTGGTATTAAAATTTCGTATTCTCACTTCAAAACATATCAAAAACTGTGCTTATTATTACTTTAAAAATTACACAACTATTTTTCATACATTGTTAACTCACTCTGGTATTAAAATTTCGTATTCTCACTTCAAAACATATCAAAAACTGTGCTTATTATTACTTTAAAAATTACACAACTATTTTTCATACATTGTTAACTCCCTCTGGTATTAAAATTTCGTATTCTCACTTCAAAACATATCAAAAACTGTGCTTATTATTACTTTAAAAATTACACAACTATTTTTCATACATTGTTAACTCACTCTGGTATTAAAATTTCGTATTCTCACTTCAAAACATATCAAAAACTGTGCTTATTATTACTTTAAAAATTACACAACTATTTTTCATACATTGTTAACTCACTCTGGTATTAAAATTTCGTATTCTCACTTCAAAACATTTCAAAACAATGTTTTTTTTTACTTTAAAAATTACACAACTATTTTTCATACATTGTTAACTCACTCTGGTATGAAAATTTCGTATTCTCACTTCAAAACATATCAAAAACTGTGCTTATTATTACTTTAAAAATTACACAACTATTTTTCATACATTGTTAACTCACTCTGGTATTAAAATTTCGTATTCTCACTTCAAAACATATCAAAAACTGTGCTTATTATTACTTTAAAAATTACACAACTATTTTTCATACATTGTTAACTCACTCTGGTATTAAAATTTCGTATTCTCACTTCAAAACATATCAAAAACTGTGCTTATTATTACTTTAAAAATTACACAACTATTTTTCATACATTGTTAACTCACTCTGGTATGAAAATTTCGTATTCTCACTTCAAAACATTTCAAAACAATGTTTTTTTTTACTTTAAAAATTACACAACTATTTTTCATACATTGTTAACTCACTCTGGTATTAAAATTTCGTATTCTCACTTCAAAACATATCAAAAACTGTGCTTATTATTACTTTAAAAATTACACAACTATTTTTCATACATTGTTAACTCACTCTGGTATTAAAATTTCGTATTCTCACTTCAAAACATATCAAAAACTGTGCTTATTATTACTTTAAAAATTACACAACTATTTTTCATACATTGTTAACTCCCTCTGGTATTAAAATTTCGTATTCTCACTTCAAAACATATCAAAAACTGTGCTTATTATTACTTTAAAAATTACACAACTATTTTTCATACATTGTTAACTCACTCTGGTATTAAAATTTCGTATTCTCACTTCAAAACATATCAAAAACTGTGCTTATTATTACTTTAAAAATTACACAACTATTTTTCATACATTGTTAACTCACTCTGGTATTAAAATTTCGTATTCTCACTTCAAAACATTTCAAAACAATGTTTTTTTTTACTTTAAAAATTACACAACTATTTTTCATACATTGTTAACTCACTCTGGTATTAAAATTTCGTATTCTCACTTCAAAACATATCAAAAACTGTGCTTATTATTACTTTAAAAATTACACAACTATTTTTCATACATTGTTAACTCCCTCTGGTATTAAAATTTCGTATTCTCACTTCAAAACATATCAAAAACTGTGTTTATTATTACTTTAAAAATTACACAACTATTTTTCATACATTGTTAACTCACTCTGGTATTAAAATTTCGTATTCTCACTTCAAAACATTTCAAAACAATGTTTTTTTTTACTTTAAAAATTACACAACTATTTTTCATACATTGTTAACTCACTCTGGTATTAAAATTTCGTATTCTCACTTCAAAACATATCAAAAACTGTGCTTATTATTACTTTAAAAATTACACAACTATTTTTCATACATTGTTAACTCCCTCTGGTATTAAAATTTCGTATTCTCACTTCAAAACATATCAAAAACTGTGCTTATTATTACTTTAAAAATTACACAACTATTTTTCATACATTGTTAACTCACTCTGGTATTAAAATTTCGTATTCTCACTTCAAAACATATCAAAACAATGTTTTTTTTTACTTTAAAAATTACACAACTATTTTTCATACATTGTTAACTCACTCTGGTATTAAAATTTCGTATTCTCACTTCAAAACATATCAAAAACTGTGCTTATTATTACTTTAAAAATTACACAACTATTTTTCATACATTGTTAACTCACTCTGGTATGAAAATTTCGTATTCTCACTTCAAAACATTTCAAAACAATGTTTTTTTTTACTTTAAAAATTACACAACTATTTTTCATACATTGTTAACTCACTCTGGTATTAAAATTTCGTATTCTCACTTCAAAACATATCAAAAACTGTGCTTATTATTACTTTAAAAATTACACAACTATTTTTCATACATTGTTAACTCACTCTGGTATTAAAATTTCGTATTCTCACTTCAAAACATATCAAAAACTGTGCTTATTATTACTTTAAAAATTACACAACTATTTTTCATACATTGTTAACTCCCTCTGGTATTAAAATTTCGTATTCTCACTTCAAAACATATCAAAAACTGTGCTTATTATTACTTTAAAAATTACACAACTATTTTTCATACATTGTTAACTCACTCTGGTATTAAAATTTCGTATTCTCACTTCAAAACATTTCAAAACAATGTTTTTTTTTACTTTAAAAATTACACAACTATTTTTCATACATTGTTAACTCACTCTGGTATTAAAATTTCGTATTCTCACTTCAAAACATTTCAAAACAATGTTTTTTTTTACTTTAAAAATTACACAACTATTTTTCATACATTGTTAACTCCCTCTGGTATGAAAATTTCGTATTCTCACTTCAAAACATATCAAAAACAATGTTTTTTTTTACTTTAAAATTACACAACTATTTTTCATACATTGTTAACTCACTCTGGTATTAAAATTTCGTATTCTCACTTCAAAACATATCAAAAACTGTGCTTATTATTACTTTAAAAATTACACAACTATTTTTCATACATTGTTAACTCACTCTGGTATTAAAATTTCGTATTCTCACTTCAAAACATTTCAAAACAATGTTTTTTTTTACTTTAAAAATTACACAACTATTTTTCATACATTGTTAACTCACTCTGGTATTAAAATTTCGTATTCTCACTTCAAAACATATCAAAAACTGTGCTTATTATTACTTTAAAAATTACACAACTATTTTTCATACATTGTTAACTCACTCTGGTATTAAAATCTCGTATTCTCACTTCAAAACATATCAAAACAATGTTTTTTTTTACTTTAAAAATTACACAACTATTTTTCATACATTGTTAACTCACTCTGGTATTAAAATTTCGTATTCTCACTTCAAAACATATCAAAAACTGTGCTTATTATTACTTTAAAAATTACACAACTATTTTTCATACATTGTTAACTCACTCTGGTATTAAAATTTCGTATTCTCACCTCAAAACATATCAAAAACTGTGCTTATTATTACTTTAAAAATTACACAACTATTTTTCATACATTGTTAACTCACTCTGGTATTAAAATTTCGTATTCTCACTTCAAAACATATCAAAAACTGTGCTTATTATTACTTTAAAAATTACACAACTATTTTTCATACATTGTTAACTCACTCTGGTATTAAAATTTCGTATTCTCACTTCAAAACATTTCAAAACAATGTTTTTTTTTACTTTAAAAATTACACAACTATTTTTCATACATTGTTAACTCACTCTGGTATTAAAATTTCGTATTCTCACTTCAAAACATATCAAAAACTGTGCTTATTATTACTTTAAAAATTACACAACTATTTTTCATACATTGTTAACTCACTCTGGTATTAAAATTTCGTATTCTCACTTCAAAACATATCAAAAACTGTGCTTATTATTACTTTAAAAATTACACAACTATTTTTCATACATTGTTAACTCACTCTGGTATTAAAATCTCGTATTCTCACTTCAAAACATTTCAAAACAATGTTTTTTTTTACTTTAAAAATTACACAACTATTTTTCATACATTGTTAACTCACTCTGGTATTAAAATTTCGTATTCTCACTTCAAAACATTTCAAAACAATGTTTTTTTTAACTTTAAAAATTACACAACTATTTTTCATACATTGTTAACTCACTCTGGTATTAAAATTTCGTATTCTCACTTCAAAACATATCAAAAACTGTGCTTATTATTACTTTAAAAATTACACAACTATTTTTCATACATTGTTAACTCACTCTGGTATTAAAATTTCGTATTCTCACTTCAAAACATATCAAAAACTGTGCTTATTATTACTTTAAAAATTACACAACTATTTTTCATACATTGTTAACTCCCTCTGGTATTAAAATTTCGTATTCTCACTTCAAAACATATCAAAAACTGTGCTTATTATTACTTTAAAAATTACACAACTATTTTTCATACATTGTTAACTCACTCTGGTATTAAAATTTCGTATTCTCACTTCAAAACATTTCAAAACAATGTTTTTTTTAACTTTAAAAATTACACAACTATTTTTCATACATTGTTAACTCACTCTGGTATTAAAATTTCGTATTCTCACTTCAAAACATATCAAAAACTGTGCTTATTATTACTTTAAAAATTACACAACTATTTTTCATACATTGTTAACTCACTCTGGTATTAAAATTTCGTATTCTCACTTCAAAACATATCAAAAACTGTGCTTATTATTACTTTAAAAATTACACAACTATTTTTCATACATTGTTAACTCACTCTGGTATTAAAATTTCGTATTCTCACTTCAAAACATATCAAAAACTGTGCTTATTATTACTTTAAAAATTACACAACTATTTTTCATACATTGTTAACTCACTCTGGTATTAAAATTTCGTATTCTCACTTCAAAACATATCAAAAACTGTGCTTATTATTACTTTAAAAATTACACAACTATTTTTCATACATTGTTAACTCACTCTGGTATTAAAATCTCGTATTCTCACTTCAAAACATATCAAAACAATGTTTTTTTTTACTTTAAAAATTACACAACTATTTTTCATACATTGTTAACTCCCTCTGGTATTAAAATTTCGTATACTCACTTCAAAACATATCAAAAACTGTGCTTATTATTACTTTAAAAATTACACAACTATTTTTCATACATTGTTAACTCCCTCTGGTATTAAAATTTCGTATTCTCACTTCAAAACATATCAAAAACTGTGCTTATTATTACTTTAAAAATTACACAACTATTTTTCATACATTGTTAACTCACTCTGGTATGAAAATTTCGTATTCTCACTTCAAAACATATCAAAAACTGTGCTTATTATTACTTTAAAAATTACACAACTATTTTTCATACATTGTTAACTCACTCTGGTATTAAAATCTCGTATTCTCACTTCAAAACATATCAAAACAATGTTTTTTTTTACTTTAAAAATTACACAACTATTTTTCATACATTGTTAACTCACTCTGGTATTAAAATTTCGTATTCTCACTTCAAAACATATCAAAACAATGTTTTTTTTTTACTTTAAAAATTACACAACTATTTTTCATACATTGTTAACTCACTCTGGTATGAAAATCTCGTATTCTCACTTCAAAACATATCAAAACAATGTTTTTTTTTACTTTAAAAATTACACAACTATTTTTCATACATTGTTAACTCACTCTGGTATTAAAATTTCGTATTCTCACTTCAAAACATATCAAAAACTGTGCTTATTATTACTTTAAAAATTACACAACTATTTTTCATACATTGTTAACTCACTCTGGTATTAAAATCTCGTATTCTCACTTCAAAACATATCAAAACAATGTTTTTTTTTACTTTAAAAATTACACAACTATTTTTCATACATTGTTAACTCACTCTGGTATTAAAATTTCGTATTCTCACTTCAAAACATATCAAAAACTGTGCTTATTATTACTTTAAAAATTACACAACTATTTTTCATACATTGTTAACTCACTCTGGTATTAAAATTTCGTATTCTCACCTCAAAACATATCAAAAACTGTGCTTATTATTACTTTAAAAATTACACAACTATT
>CAMPDV010006810.1:0-17697 GCA_946699065.1 Loxodes magnus
TTTGAGAAGTAATAAGTATTTAGGAAAGTGAAGAAGTAAAGTAAGAAAAGAAGATAGAATTTAAGTTTTAAGGAGTATGCTATGAGAAGTAATAAGTATTTATAAAAGTGAAGAAGTAAAGTAAGAAAAGAATATAAAATAATAAGTTTTCGTAGCAAGCACTAAAATATAAGTTAGAATATCCAAAATGTTAGTAATAATGTCACAATTACGAATCTGTATTCGGTTTGTCAAGATATGCTTGTAGATGAAAGTTAGCCTATAGAAAAGTGAAGAAGTAAAGTAAGAAAAGAAGATAGAATTTAAGTTTTAAGGAGTATGCTATGAGAAGTAATAAGTATTTATAAAAGTGAAGAAGTAAAGTAAGAAAAGAATATCTAATGATAAGTTTTCGTAGCAAGCACTAAAATATAAATTAGAATATCCAAAATGTTAGTAATAATGTCACTTTTACGAATCTGTATTCGGTTTGTCAAGATATGCTTGTAGATGAAAGTTAGCCTTAGAAAAGTAAAGAAGTAAAGTAAGAAAAGAATATCTAATGATAAGTTTTCGTAGCAAGCACTAAAATATAAATTAGAATATCCAAAATGTTAGTAATAATGTCACAATTACGAATCTGTATTCGGTTTGTCAAGATATGCTTGTAGATGAAAGTTAGCCTTAGAAAAGTGAAGAAGTAAAGTAAGAAAAGAAGATAGAGTTTCAGTTTTAAGGAGTATGCTTTGAGAAGTAATAAGTATTTAGGAAAGTGAAGAAGTAAAGTAAGAAAAGAATATCTAATGATAAGTTTTCGTAGCAAGCACTAAAATATAAATTAGAATATCCAAAATGTTAGTAATAATGTCACAATTACGAATCTGTATTCGGTTTGTCAAGATATGCTTGTAGATGAAAGTTAGCCTTAGAAAAGTAAAGAAGTAAAGTAAGAAAAGAATATCTAATGATAAGTTTTCGTAGCAAGCACTAAAATATAAATTAGAATATCCAAAATGTTAGTAATAATGTCACTTTTACGAATCTGTATTCGGTTTGTCAAGATATGCTTGTAGATGAAAGTTAGCCTTAGAAAAGTGAAGAAGTAAAGTAAGAAAAGAAGATAGAATTTAAGTTTTAAGGAGTATGCTATGAGAAGTAATAAGTATTTATAAAAGTGAAGAAGTAAAGTAAGAAAAGAATATAAAATAATAAGTTTTCGTAGCAAGCACTAAAATATAAGTTAGAATATCCAAAATGTTAGTAATAATGTCACAATTACGAATCTGTATTCGGTTTGTCAAGATATGCTTGTAGATGAAAGTTAGCCTTAGAAAAGTGAAGAAGTAAAGTAAGAAAAGAAGATAGAGTTTCAGTTTTAAGGAGTATGCTTTGAGAAGTAATAAGTATTTAGGAAAGTGAAGAAGTAAAGTAAGAAAAGAATATAAAATAATAAGTTTTCGTAGCAAGCACTAAAATATAAGTTAGAATATCCAAAATGTTAGTAATAATGTCACAATTACGAATCTGTATTCGGTTTGTCAAGATATGCTTGTAGATGAAAGTTAGCCTTAGAAAAGTGAAGAAGTAAAGTAAGAAAAGAAGATAGAGTTTCAGTTTTAAGGAGTATGCTTTGAGAAGTAATAAGTATTTAGGAAAGTGAAGAAGTAAAGTAAGAAAAGAATATCTAATGATAAGTTTTCGTAGCAAGCACTAAAATATAAATTAGAATATCCAAAATGTTAGTAATAATGTCACAATTACGAATCTGTATTCGGTTTGTCAAGATATGCTTGTAGATGAAAGTTAGCCTTAGAAAAGTAAAGAAGTAAAGTAAGAAAAGAATATCTAATGATAAGTTTTCGTAGCAAGCACTAAAATATAAATTAGAATATCCAAAATGTTAGTAATAATGTCACAATTACGAATCTGTATTCGGTTTGTCAAGATATGCTTGTAGATGAAAGTTAGCCTTAGAAAAGTGAAGAAGTAAAGTAAGAAAAGAAGATAGAATTTAAGTTTTAAGGAGTATGCTATGAGAAGTAATAAGTATTTATAAAAGTGAAGAAGTAAAGTAAGAAAAGAATATCTAATGATAAGTTTTCGTAGCAAGCACTAAAATATAAATTAGAATATCCAAAATGTTAGTAATAATGTCACTTTTACGAATCTGTATTCGGTTTGTCAAGATATGCTTGTAGATGAAAGTTAGCCTTAGAAAAGTAAAGAAGTAAAGTAAGAAAAGAATATAAAATAATAAGTTTTCGTAGCAAGCACTAAAATATAAGTTAGAATATCCAAAATGTTAGTAATAATGTCACAATTACGAATCTGTATTCGGTTTGTCAAGATATGCTTGTAGATGAAAGTTAGCCTTAGAAAAGTGAAGAAGTAAAGTAAGAAAAGAAGATAGAATTTAAGTTTTAAGGAGTATGCTATGAGAAGTAATAAGTATTTAGGAAAGTGAAGAAGTAAAGTAAGAAAAGAATATCTAATGATAAGTTTTCGTAGCAAGCACTAAAATATAAATTAGAATATCCAAAATGTTAGTAATAATGTCACTTTTACGAATCTGTATTCGGTTTGTCAAGATATGCTTGTAGATGAAAGTTAGCCTTAGAAAAGTAAAGAAGTAAAGTAAGAAAAGAAGATAGAGTTTCAGTTTTAAGGAGTATGCTTTGAGAAGTAATAAGTATTTAGGAAAGTGAAGAAGTAAAGTAAGAAAAGAATATCTAATGATAAGTTTTCGTAGCAAGCACTAAAATATAAATTAGAATATCCAAAATGTTAGTAATAATGTCACAATTACGAATCTGTATTCGGTTTGTCAAGATATGCTTGTAGATGAAAGTTAGCCTTAGAAAAGTGAAGAAGTAAAGTAAGAAAAGAAGATAGAGTTTCAGTTTTAAGGAGTATGCTTTGAGAAGTAATAAGTATTTAGGAAAGTGAAGAAGTAAAGTAAGAAAAGAATATCTAATGATAAGTTTTCGTAGCAAGCACTAAAATATAAATTAGAATATCCAAAATGTTAGTAATAATGTCACAATTACGAATCTGTATTCGGTTTGTCAAGATATGCTTGTAGATGAAAGTTAGCCTTAGAAAAGTGAAGAAGTAAAGTAAGAAAAGAAGATAGAGTTTCAGTTTTAAGGAGTATGCTTTGAGAAGTAATAAGTATTTAGGAAAGTGAAGAAGTAAAGTAAGAAAAGAATATCTAATGATAAGTTTTCGTAGCAAGCACTAAAATATAAATTAGAATATCCAAAATGTTAGTAATAATGTCACAATTACGAATCTGTATTCGGTTTGTCAAGATATGCTTGTAGATGAAAGTTAGCCTTAGAAAAGTAAAGAAGTAAAGTAAGAAAAGAATATCTAATGATAAGTTTTCGTAGCAAGCACTAAAATATAAATTAGAATATCCAAAATGTTAGTAATAATGTCACAATTACGAATCTGTATTCGGTTTGTCAAGATATGCTTGTAGATGAAAGTTAGCCTTAGAAAAGTGAAGAAGTAAAGTAAGAAAAGAAGATAGAGTTTCAGTTTTAAGGAGTATGCTTTGAGAAGTAATAAGTATTTAGGAAAGTGAAGAAGTAAAGTAAGAAAAGAAGATAGAATTTAAGTTTTAAGGAGTATGCTATGAGAAGTAATAAGTATTTATAAAAGTGAAGAAGTAAAGTAAGAAAAGAATATAAAATAATAAGTTTTCGTAGCAAGCACTAAAATATAAGTTAGAATATCCAAAATGTTAGTAATAATGTCACAATTACGAATCTGTATTCGGTTTGTCAAGATATGCTTGTAGATGAAAGTTAGCCTATAGAAAAGTGAAGAAGTAAAGTAAGAAAAGAAGATAGAATTTAAGTTTTAAGGAGTATGCTATGAGAAGTAATAAGTATTTATAAAAGTGAAGAAGTAAAGTAAGAAAAGAATATAAAATAATAAGTTTTCGTAGCAAGCACTAAAATATAAGTTAGAATATCCAAAATGTTAGTAATAATGTCACAATTACGAATCTGTATTCGGTTTGTCAAGATATGCTTGTAGATGAAAGTTAGCCTTAGAAAAGTGAAGAAGTAAAGTAAGAAAAGAAGATAGAGTTTCAGTTTTAAGGAGTATGCTTTGAGAAGTAATAAGTATTTAGGAAAGTGAAGAAGTAAAGTAAGAAAAGAAGATAGAATTTAAGTTTTAAGGAGTATGCTATGAGAAGTAATAAGTATTTATAAAAGTGAAGAAGTAAAGTAAGAAAAGAATATAAAATAATAAGTTTTCGTAGCAAGCACTAAAATATAAATTAGAATATCCAAAATGTTAGTAATAATGTCACTTTTACGAATCTGTATTCGGTTTGTCAAGATATGCTTGTAGATGAAAGTTAGCCTTAGAAAAGTAAAGAAGTAAAGTAAGAAAAGAAGATAGAATTTAAGTTTTAAGGAGTATGCTATGAGAAGTAATAAGTATTTATAAAAGTGAAGAAGTAAAGTAAGAAAAGAATATCTAATGATAAGTTTTCGTAGCAAGCACTAAAATATAAATTAGAATATCCAAAATGTTAGTAATAATGTCACAATTACGAATCTGTATTCGGTTTGTCAAGATATGCTTGTAGATGAAAGTTAGCCTTAGAAAAGTAAAGAAGTAAAGTAAGAAAAGAATATCTAATGATAAGTTTTCGTAGCAAGCACTAAAATATAAATTAGAATATCCAAAATGTTAGTAATAATGTCACAATTACGAATCTGTATTCGGTTTGTCAAGATATGCTTGTAGATGAAAGTTAGCCTTAGAAAAGTGAAGAAGTAAAGTAAGAAAAGAAGATAGAGTTTCAGTTTTAAGGAGTATGCTTTGAGAAGTAATAAGTATTTAGGAAAGTGAAGAAGTAAAGTAAGAAAAGAATATCTAATGATAAGTTTTCGTAGCAAGCACTAAAATATAAATTAGAATATCCAAAATGTTAGTAATAATGTCACAATTACGAATCTGTATTCGGTTTGTCAAGATATGCTTGTAGATGAAAGTTAGCCTTAGAAAAGTAAAGAAGTAAAGTAAGAAAAGAATATCTAATGATAAGTTTTCGTAGCAAGCACTAAAATATAAATTAGAATATCCAAAATGTTAGTAATAATGTCACAATTACGAATCTGTATTCGGTTTGTCAAGATATGCTTGTAGATGAAAGTTAGCCTTAGAAAAGTGAAGAAGTAAAGTAAGAAAAGAAGATAGAGTTTCAGTTTTAAGGAGTATGCTTTGAGAAGTAATAAGTATTTAGGAAAGTGAAGAAGTAAAGTAAGAAAAGAAGATAGAATTTAAGTTTTAAGGAGTATGCTATGAGAAGTAATAAGTATTTATAAAAGTGAAGAAGTAAAGTAAGAAAAGAATATAAAATAATAAGTTTTCGTAGCAAGCACTAAAATATAAGTTAGAATATCCAAAATGTTAGTAATAATGTCACAATTACGAATCTGTATTCGGTTTGTCAAGATATGCTTGTAGATGAAAGTTAGCCTATAGAAAAGTGAAGAAGTAAAGTAAGAAAAGAAGATAGAATTTAAGTTTTAAGGAGTATGCTATGAGAAGTAATAAGTATTTATAAAAGTGAAGAAGTAAAGTAAGAAAAGAATATAAAATAATAAGTTTTCGTAGCAAGCACTAAAATATAAGTTAGAATATCCAAAATGTTAGTAATAATGTCACAATTACGAATCTGTATTCGGTTTGTCAAGATATGCTTGTAGATGAAAGTTAGCCTATAGAAAAGTGAAGAAGTAAAGTAAGAAAAGAAGATAGAATTTAAGTTTTAAGGAGTATGCTATGAGAAGTAATAAGTATTTATAAAAGTGAAGAAGTAAAGTAAGAAAAGAATATAAAATAATAAGTTTTCGTAGCAAGCACTAAAATATAAGTTAGAATATCCAAAATGTTAGTAATAATGTCACAATTACGAATCTGTATTCGGTTTGTCAAGATATGCTTGTAGATGAAAGTTAGCCTTAGAAAAGTGAAGAAGTAAAGTAAGAAAAGAAGATAGAGTTTCAGTTTTAAGGAGTATGCTTTGAGAAGTAATAAGTATTTAGGAAAGTGAAGAAGTAAAGTAAGAAAAGAAGATAGAATTTAAGTTTTAAGGAGTATGCTATGAGAAGTAATAAGTATTTATAAAAGTGAAGAAGTAAAGTAAGAAAAGAATATAAAATAATAAGTTTTCGTAGCAAGCACTAAAATATAAGTTAGAATATCCAAAATGTTAGTAATAATGTCACTTTTACGAATCTGTATTCGGTTTGTCAAGATATGCTTGTAGATGAAAGTTAGCCTTAGAAAAGTGAAGAAGTAAAGTAAGAAAAGAAGATAGAGTTTCAGTTTTAAGGAGTATGCTTTGAGAAGTAATAAGTATTTAGGAAAGTGAAGAAGTAAAGTAAGAAAAGAATATCTAATGATAAGTTTTCGTAGCAAGCACTAAAATATAAATTAGAATATCCAAAATGTTAGTAATAATGTCACAATTACGAATCTGTATTCGGTTTGTCAAGATATGCTTGTAGATGAAAGTTAGCCTTAGAAAAGTAAAGAAGTAAAGTAAGAAAAGAATATCTAATGATAAGTTTTCGTAGCAAGCACTAAAATATAAATTAGAATATCCAAAATGTTAGTAATAATGTCACAATTACGAATCTGTATTCGGTTTGTCAAGATATGCTTGTAGATGAAAGTTAGCCTTAGAAAAGTGAAGAAGTAAAGTAAGAAAAGAAGATAGAGTTTCAGTTTTAAGGAGTATGCTTTGAGAAGTAATAAGTATTTAGGAAAGTGAAGAAGTAAAGTAAGAAAAGAAGATAGAATTTAAGTTTTAAGGAGTATGCTATGAGAAGTAATAAGTATTTATAAAAGTGAAGAAGTAAAGTAAGAAAAGAATATAAAATAATAAGTTTTCGTAGCAAGCACTAAAATATAAGTTAGAATATCCAAAATGTTAGTAATAATGTCACAATTACGAATCTGTATTCGGTTTGTCAAGATATGCTTGTAGATGAAAGTTAGCCTATAGAAAAGTGAAGAAGTAAAGTAAGAAAAGAAGATAGAATTTAAGTTTTAAGGAGTATGCTATGAGAAGTAATAAGTATTTATAAAAGTGAAGAAGTAAAGTAAGAAAAGAATATAAAATAATAAGTTTTCGTAGCAAGCACTAAAATATAAGTTAGAATATCCAAAATGTTAGTAATAATGTCACAATTACGAATCTGTATTCGGTTTGTCAAGATATGCTTGTAGATGAAAGTTAGCCTATAGAAAAGTGAAGAAGTAAAGTAAGAAAAGAAGATAGAATTTAAGTTTTAAGGAGTATGCTATGAGAAGTAATAAGTATTTATAAAAGTGAAGAAGTAAAGTAAGAAAAGAATATAAAATAATAAGTTTTCGTAGCAAGCACTAAAATATAAGTTAGAATATCCAAAATGTTAGTAATAATGTCACAATTACGAATCTGTATTCGGTTTGTCAAGATATGCTTGTAGATGAAAGTTAGCCTATAGAAAAGTGAAGAAGTAAAGTAAGAAAAGAAGATAGAATTTAAGTTTTAAGGAGTATGCTATGAGAAGTAATAAGTATTTATAAAAGTGAAGAAGTAAAGTAAGAAAAGAATATAAAATAATAAGTTTTCGTAGCAAGCACTAAAATATAAGTTAGAATATCCAAAATGTTAGTAATAATGTCACAATTACGAATCTGTATTCGGTTTGTCAAGATATGCTTGTAGATGAAAGTTAGCCTTAGAAAAGTGAAGAAGTAAAGTAAGAAAAGAAGATAGAGTTTCAGTTTTAAGGAGTATGCTTTGAGAAGTAATAAGTATTTAGGAAAGTGAAGAAGTAAAGTAAGAAAAGAAGATAGAATTTAAGTTTTAAGGAGTATGCTATGAGAAGTAATAAGTATTTATAAAAGTGAAGAAGTAAAGTAAGAAAAGAATATAAAATAATAAGTTTTCGTAGCAAGCACTAAAATATAAATTAGAATATCCAAAATGTTAGTAATAATGTCACTTTTACGAATCTGTATTCGGTTTGTCAAGATATGCTTGTAGATGAAAGTTAGCCTTAGAAAAGTAAAGAAGTAAAGTAAGAAAAGAAGATAGAATTTAAGTTTTAAGGAGTATGCTATGAGAAGTAATAAGTATTTATAAAAGTGAAGAAGTAAAGTAAGAAAAGAATATCTAATGATAAGTTTTCGTAGCAAGCACTAAAATATAAATTAGAATATCCAAAATGTTAGTAATAATGTCACTTTTACGAATCTGTATTCGGTTTGTCAAGATATGCTTGTAGATGAAAGTTAGCCTTAGAAAAGTAAAGAAGTAAAGTAAGAAAAGAATATCTAATGATAAGTTTTCGTAGCAAGCACTAAAATATAAATTAGAATATCCAAAATGTTAGTAATAATGTCACAATTACGAATCTGTATTCGGTTTGTCAAGATATGCTTGTAGATGAAAGTTAGCCTTAGAAAAGTGAAGAAGTAAAGTAAGAAAAGAAGATAGAGTTTCAGTTTTAAGGAGTATGCTTTGAGAAGTAATAAGTATTTAGGAAAGTGAAGAAGTAAAGTAAGAAAAGAATATCTAATGATAAGTTTTCGTAGCAAGCACTAAAATATAAATTAGAATATCCAAAATGTTAGTAATAATGTCACAATTACGAATCTGTATTCGGTTTGTCAAGATATGCTTGTAGATGAAAGTTAGCCTTAGAAAAGTAAAGAAGTAAAGTAAGAAAAGAATATCTAATGATAAGTTTTCGTAGCAAGCACTAAAATATAAATTAGAATATCCAAAATGTTAGTAATAATGTCACAATTACGAATCTGTATTCGGTTTGTCAAGATATGCTTGTAGATGAAAGTTAGCCTTAGAAAAGTGAAGAAGTAAAGTAAGAAAAGAAGATAGAATTTAAGTTTTAAGGAGTATGCTATGAGAAGTAATAAGTATTTATAAAAGTGAAGAAGTAAAGTAAGAAAAGAATATCTAATGATAAGTTTTCGTAGCAAGCACTAAAATATAAATTAGAATATCCAAAATGTTAGTAATAATGTCACTTTTACGAATCTGTATTCGGTTTGTCAAGATATGCTTGTAGATGAAAGTTAGCCTTAGAAAAGTGAAGAAGTAAAGTAAGAAAAGAAGATAGAGTTTCAGTTTTAAGGAGTATGCTTTGAGAAGTAATAAGTATTTAGGAAAGTGAAGAAGTAAAGTAAGAAAAGAATATCTAATGATAAGTTTTCGTAGCAAGCACTAAAATATAAATTAGAATATCCAAAATGTTAGTAATAATGTCACAATTACGAATCTGTATTCGGTTTGTCAAGATATGCTTGTAGATGAAAGTTAGCCTTAGAAAAGTGAAGAAGTAAAGTAAGAAAAGAATATCTAATGATAAGTTTTCGTAGCAAGCACTAAAATATAAATTAGAATATCCAAAATGTTAGTAATAATGTCACAATTACGAATCTGTATTCGGTTTGTCAAGATATGCTTGTAGATGAAAGTTAGCCTTAGAAAAGTGAAGAAGTAAAGTAAGAAAAGAAGATAGAGTTTCAGTTTTAAGGAGTATGCTTTGAGAAGTAATAAGTATTTAGGAAAGTGAAGAAGTAAAGTAAGAAAAGAATATCTAATGATAAGTTTTCGTAGCAAGCACTAAAATATAAATTAGAATATCCAAAATGTTAGTAATAATGTCACAATTACGAATCTGTATTCGGTTTGTCAAGATATGCTTGTAGATGAAAGTTAGCCTTAGAAAAGTGAAGAAGTAAAGTAAGAAAAGAAGATAGAGTTTCAGTTTTAAGGAGTATGCTTTGAGAAGTAATAAGTATTTAGGAAAGTGAAGAAGTAAAGTAAGAAAAGAATATCTAATGATAAGTTTTCGTAGCAAGCACTAAAATATAAATTAGAATATCCAAAATGTTAGTAATAATGTCACAATTACGAATCTGTATTCGGTTTGTCAAGATATGCTTGTAGATGAAAGTTAGCCTTAGAAAAGTGAAGAAGTAAAGTAAGAAAAGAAGATAGAGTTTCAGTTTTAAGGAGTATGCTTTGAGAAGTAATAAGTATTTAGGAAAGTGAAGAAGTAAAGTAAGAAAAGAATATCTAATGATAAGTTTTCGTAGCAAGCACTAAAATATAAATTAGAATATCCAAAATGTTAGTAATAATGTCACAATTACGAATCTGTATTCGGTTTGTCAAGATATGCTTGTAGATGAAAGTTAGCCTTAGAAAAGTGAAGAAGTAAAGTAAGAAAAGAAGATAGAGTTTCAGTTTTAAGGAGTATGCTTTGAGAAGTAATAAGTATTTAGGAAAGTGAAGAAGTAAAGTAAGAAAAGAATATCTAATGATAAGTTTTCGTAGCAAGCACTAAAATATAAATTAGAATATCCAAAATGTTAGTAATAATGTCACAATTACGAATCTGTATTCGGTTTGTCAAGATATGCTTGTAGATGAAAGTTAGCCTTAGAAAAGTGAAGAAGTAAAGTAAGAAAAGAAGATAGAGTTTCAGTTTTAAGGAGTATGCTTTGAGAAGTAATAAGTATTTAGGAAAGTGAAGAAGTAAAGTAAGAAAAGAATATCTAATGATAAGTTTTCGTAGCAAGCACTAAAATATAAATTAGAATATCCAAAATGTTAGTAATAATGTCACAATTACGAATCTGTATTCGGTTTGTCAAGATATGCTTGTAGATGAAAGTTAGCCTTAGAAAAGTGAAGAAGTAAAGTAAGAAAAGAAGATAGAGTTTCAGTTTTAAGGAGTATGCTTTGAGAAGTAATAAGTATTTAGGAAAGTGAAGAAGTAAAGTAAGAAAAGAATATCTAATGATAAGTTTTCGTAGCAAGCACTAAAATATAAATTAGAATATCCAAAATGTTAGTAATAATGTCACAATTACGAATCTGTATTCGGTTTGTCAAGATATGCTTGTAGATGAAAGTTAGCCTTAGAAAAGTGAAGAAGTAAAGTAAGAAAAGAAGATAGAGTTTCAGTTTTAAGGAGTATGCTTTGAGAAGTAATAAGTATTTAGGAAAGTGAAGAAGTAAAGTAAGAAAAGAATATCTAATGATAAGTTTTCGTAGCAAGCACTAAAATATAAATTAGAATATCCAAAATGTTAGTAATAATGTCACAATTACGAATCTGTATTCGGTTTGTCAAGATATGCTTGTAGATGAAAGTTAGCCTTAGAAAAGTAAAGAAGTAAAGTAAGAAAAGAATATCTAATGATAAGTTTTCGTAGCAAGCACTAAAATATAAATTAGAATATCCAAAATGTTAGTAATAATGTCACAATTACGAATCTGTATTCGGTTTGTCAAGATATGCTTGTAGATGAAAGTTAGCCTTAGAAAAGTGAAGAAGTAAAGTAAGAAAAGAAGATAGAGTTTCAGTTTTAAGGAGTATGCTTTGAGAAGTAATAAGTATTTAGGAAAGTGAAGAAGTAAAGTAAGAAAAGAATATCTAATGATAAGTTTTCGTAGCAAGCACTAAAATATAAATTAGAATATCCAAAATGTTAGTAATAATGTCACAATTACGAATCTGTATTCGGTTTGTCAAGATATGCTTGTAGATGAAAGTTAGCCTTAGAAAAGTGAAGAAGTAAAGTAAGAAAAGAAGATAGAGTTTCAGTTTTAAGGAGTATGCTTTGAGAAGTAATAAGTATTTAGGAAAGTGAAGAAGTAAAGTAAGAAAAGAATATCTAATGATAAGTTTTCGTAGCAAGCACTAAAATATAAATTAGAATATCCAAAATGTTAGTAATAATGTCACAATTACGAATCTGTATTCGGTTTGTCAAGATATGCTTGTAGATGAAAGTTAGCCTTAGAAAAGTGAAGAAGTAAAGTAAGAAAAGAAGATAGAGTTTCAGTTTTAAGGAGTATGCTTTGAGAAGTAATAAGTATTTAGGAAAGTGAAGAAGTAAAGTAAGAAAAGAATATCTAATGATAAGTTTTCGTAGCAAGCACTAAAATATAAATTAGAATATCCAAAATGTTAGTAATAATGTCACAATTACGAATCTGTATTCGGTTTGTCAAGATATGCTTGTAGATGAAAGTTAGCCTTAGAAAAGTGAAGAAGTAAAGTAAGAAAAGAAGATAGAGTTTCAGTTTTAAGGAGTATGCTTTGAGAAGTAATAAGTATTTAGGAAAGTGAAGAAGTAAAGTAAGAAAAGAATATCTAATGATAAGTTTTCGTAGCAAGCACTAAAATATAAATTAGAATATCCAAAATGTTAGTAATAATGTCACAATTACGAATCTGTATTCGGTTTGTCAAGATATGCTTGTAGATGAAAGTTAGCCTTAGAAAAGTGAAGAAGTAAAGTAAGAAAAGAAGATAGAGTTTCAGTTTTAAGGAGTATGCTTTGAGAAGTAATAAGTATTTAGGAAAGTGAAGAAGTAAAGTAAGAAAAGAATATCTAATGATAAGTTTTCGTAGCAAGCACTAAAATATAAATTAGAATATCCAAAATGTTAGTAATAATGTCACAATTACGAATCTGTATTCGGTTTGTCAAGATATGCTTGTAGATGAAAGTTAGCCTTAGAAAAGTGAAGAAGTAAAGTAAGAAAAGAAGATAGAGTTTCAGTTTTAAGGAGTATGCTTTGAGAAGTAATAAGTATTTAGGAAAGTGAAGAAGTAAAGTAAGAAAAGAATATCTAATGATAAGTTTTCGTAGCAAGCACTAAAATATAAATTAGAATATCCAAAATGTTAGTAATAATGTCACAATTACGAATCTGTATTCGGTTTGTCAAGATATGCTTGTAGATGAAAGTTAGCCTTAGAAAAGTGAAGAAGTAAAGTAAGAAAAGAAGATAGAGTTTCAGTTTTAAGGAGTATGCTTTGAGAAGTAATAAGTATTTAGGAAAGTGAAGAAGTAAAGTAAGAAAAGAATATCTAATGATAAGTTTTCGTAGCAAGCACTAAAATATAAATTAGAATATCCAAAATGTTAGTAATAATGTCACAATTACGAATCTGTATTCGGTTTGTCAAGATATGCTTGTAGATGAAAGTTAGCCTTAGAAAAGTGAAGAAGTAAAGTAAGAAAAGAAGATAGAGTTTCAGTTTTAAGGAGTATGCTTTGAGAAGTAATAAGTATTTAGGAAAGTGAAGAAGTAAAGTAAGAAAAGAATATCTAATGATAAGTTTTCGTAGCAAGCACTAAAATATAAATTAGAATATCCAAAATGTTAGTAATAATGTCACAATTACGAATCTGTATTCGGTTTGTCAAGATATGCTTGTAGATGAAAGTTAGCCTTAGAAAAGTGAAGAAGTAAAGTAAGAAAAGAAGATAGAGTTTCAGTTTTAAGGAGTATGCTTGAGAAGTAATAAGTATTTAGGAAAGTGAAGAAGTAAAGTAAGAAAAGAATATCTAATGATAAGTTTTCGTAGCAAGCACTAAAATATAAATTAGAATATCCAAAATGTTAGTAATAATGTCACAATTACGAATCTGTATTCGGTTTGTCAAGATATGCTTGTAGATGAAAGTTAGCCTTAGAAAAGTAAAGAAGTAAAGTAAGAAAAGAATATCTAATGATAAGTTTTCGTAGCAAGCACTAAAATATAAATTAGAATATCCAAAATGTTAGTAATAATGTCACAATTACGAATCTGTATTCGGTTTGTCAAGATATGCTTGTAGATGAAAGTTAGCCTTAGAAAAGTGAAGAAGTAAAGTAAGAAAAGAAGATAGAGTTTCAGTTTTAAGGAGTATGCTTTGAGAAGTAATAAGTATTTAGGAAAGTGAAGAAGTAAAGTAAGAAAAGAATATCTAATGATAAGTTTTCGTAGCAAGCACTAAAATATAAATTAGAATATCCAAAATGTTAGTAATAATGTCACAATTACGAATCTGTATTCGGTTTGTCAAGATATGCTTGTAGATGAAAGTTAGCCTTAGAAAAGTGAAGAAGTAAAGTAAGAAAAGAAGATAGAGTTTCAGTTTTAAGGAGTATGCTTTGAGAAGTAATAAGTATTTAGGAAAGTGAAGAAGTAAAGTAAGAAAAGAATATCTAATGATAAGTTTTCGTAGCAAGCACTAAAATATAAATTAGAATATCCAAAATGTTAGTAATAATGTCACAATTACGAATCTGTATTCGGTTTGTCAAGATATGCTTGTAGATGAAAGTTAGCCTTAGAAAAGTGAAGAAGTAAAGTAAGAAAAGAAGATAGAGTTTCAGTTTTAAGGAGTATGCTTTGAGAAGTAATAAGTATTTAGGAAAGTGAAGAAGTAAAGTAAGAAAAGAATATCTAATGATAAGTTTTCGTAGCAAGCACTAAAATATAAATTAGAATATCCAAAATGTTAGTAATAATGTCACAATTACGAATCTGTATTCGGTTTGTCAAGATATGCTTGTAGATGAAAGTTAGCCTTAGAAAAGTGAAGAAGTAAAGTAAGAAAAGAAGATAGAGTTTCAGTTTTAAGGAGTATGCTTTGAGAAGTAATAAGTATTTAGGAAAGTGAAGAAGTAAAGTAAGAAAAGAATATCTAATGATAAGTTTTCGTAGCAAGCACTAAAATATAAATTAGAATATCCAAAATGTTAGTAATAATGTCACAATTACGAATCTGTATTCGGTTTGTCAAGATATGCTTGTAGATGAAAGTTAGCCTTAGAAAAGTGAAGAAGTAAAGTAAGAAAAGAAGATAGAGTTTCAGTTTTAAGGAGTATGCTTTGAGAAGTAATAAGTATTTAGGAAAGTGAAGAAGTAAAGTAAGAAAAGAATATCTAATGATAAGTTTTCGTAGCAAGCACTAAAATATAAATTAGAATATCCAAAATGTTAGTAATAATGTCACAATTACGAATCTGTATTCGGTTTGTCAAGATATGCTTGTAGATGAAAGTTAGCCTTAGAAAAGTGAAGAAGTAAAGTAAGAAAAGAAGATAGAGTTTCAGTTTTAAGGAGTATGCTTTGAGAAGTAATAAGTATTTAGGAAAGTGAAGAAGTAAAGTAAGAAAAGAATATCTAATGATAAGTTTTCGTAGCAAGCACTAAAATATAAATTAGAATATCCAAAATGTTAGTAATAATGTCACAATTACGAATCTGTATTCGGTTTGTCAAGATATGCTTGTAGATGAAAGTTAGCCTTAGAAAAGTGAAGAAGTAAAGTAAGAAAAGAAGATAGAGTTTCAGTTTTAAGGAGTATGCTTTGAGAAGTAATAAGTATTTAGGAAAGTGAAGAAGTAAAGTAAGAAAAGAATATCTAATGATAAGTTTTCGTAGCAAGCACTAAAATATAAATTAGAATATCCAAAATGTTAGTAATAATGTCACAATTACGAATCTGTATTCGGTTTGTCAAGATATGCTTGTAGATGAAAGTTAGCCTTAGAAAAGTGAAGAAGTAAAGTAAGAAAAGAAGATAGAGTTTCAGTTTTAAGGAGTATGCTTTGAGAAGTAATAAGTATTTATAAAAGTGAAGAAGTAAAGTAAGAAAAGAATATCTAATGATAAGTTTTCGTAGCAAGCACTAAAATATAAATTAGAATATCCAAAATGTTAGTAATAATGTCACAATTACGAATCTGTATTCGGTTTGTCAAGATATGCTTGTAGATGAAAGTTAGCCTTAGAAAAGTGAAGAAGTAAAGTAAGAAAAGAAGATAGAGTTTCAGTTTTAAGGAGTATGCTTTGAGAAGTAATAAGTATTTAGGAAAGTGAAGAAGTAAAGTAAGAAAAGAATATCTAATGATAAGTTTTCGTAGCAAGCACTAAAATATAAATTAGAATATCCAAAATGTTAGTAATAATGTCACAATTACGAATCTGTATTCGGTTTGTCAAGATATGCTTGTAGATGAAAGTTAGCCTTAGAAAAGTAAAGAAGTAAAGTAAGAAAAGAATATCTAATGATAAGTTTTCGTAGCAAGCACTAAAATATAAATTAGAATATCCAAAATGTTAGTAATAATGTCACAATTACGAATCTGTATTCGGTTTGTCAAGATATGCTTGTAGATGAAAGTTAGCCTTAGAAAAGTGAAGAAGTAAAGTAAGAAAAGAAGATAGAGTTTCAGTTTTAAGGAGTATGCTTTGAGAAGTAATAAGTATTTAGGAAAGTGAAGAAGTAAAGTAAGAAAAGAATATCTAATGATAAGTTTTCGTAGCAAGCACTAAAATATAAATTAGAATATCCAAAATGTTAGTAATAATGTCACAATTACGAATCTGTATTCGGTTTGTCAAGATATGCTTGTAGATGAAAGTAATAGCCTTAGAAAAGTGAAGAAGTAAAGTAAGAAAAGAAGATAGAGTTTCAGTTTTAAGGAGTATGCTTTGAGAAGTAATAAGTATTTAGGAAAGTGAAGAAGTAAAGTAAGAAAAGAATATCTAATGATAAGTTTTCGTAGCAAGCACTAAAATATAAATTAGAATATCCAAAATGTTAGTAATAATGTCACAATTACGAATCTGTATTCGGTTTGTCAAGATATGCTTGTAGATGAAAGTTAGCCTTAGAAAAGTGAAGAAGTAAAGTAAGAAAAGAAGATAGAGTTTCAGTTTTAAGGAGTATGCTTTGAGAAGTAATAAGTATTTAGGAAAGTGAAGAAGTAAAGTAAGAAAAGAATATCTAATGATAAGTTTTCGTAGCAAGCACTAAAATATAAATTAGAATATCCAAAATGTTAGTAATAATGTCACAATTACGAATCTGTATTCGGTTTGTCAAGATATGCTTGTAGAAAATGAAAGTTAGTTTCCTTTAGTAAAAGTAGGAAAAAGAAGTAAAGTAAGAAAAGAATATCTAATGATAAGTTTTCGTAGCAAGCACTAAAATATAAATTAGAATATCCAAAATGTTAGTAATAATGTCACAATTACGAATCTGTATTCGGTTTGTCAAGATATGCTTGTAGATGAAAGTTAGCCTTAGAAAAGTGAAGAAGTAAAGTAAGAAAAGAAGATAGAGTTTCAGTTTTAAGGAGTATGCTTTGAGAAGTAATAAGTATTTAGGAAAGTGAAGAAGTAAAGTAAGAAAAGAATATCTAATGATAAGTTTTCGTAGCAAGCACTAAAATATAAATTAGAATATCCAAAATGTTAGTAATAATGTCACAATTACGAATCTGTATTCGGTTTGTCAAGATATGCTTGTAGATGAAAGTTAGCCTTAGAAAAGTGAAGAAGTAAAGTAAGAAAAGAAGATAGAGTTTCAGTTTTAAGGAGTATGCTTTGAGAAGTAATAAGTATTTAGGAAAGTGAAGAAGTAAAGTAAGAAAAGAATATCTAATGATAAGTTTTCGTAGCAAGCACTAAAATATAAATTAGAATATCCAAAATGTTAGTAATAATGTCACAATTACGAATCTGTATTCGGTTTGTCAAGATATGCTTGTAGATGAAAGTTAGCCTTAGAAAAGTGAAGAAGTAAAGTAAGAAAAGAAGATAGAGTTTCAGTTTTAAGGAGTATGCTTTGAGAAGTAATAAGTATTTATAAAAGTGAAGAAGTAAAGTAAGAAAAGAATATCTAATGATAAGTTTTCGTAGCAAGCACTAAAATATAAGTTAGAATATCCAAAATGTTAGTAATAATGTCACAATTACGAATCTGTATTCGGTTTGTCAAGATATGCTTGTAGATGAAAGTTAGCCTTAGAAAAGTGAAGAAGTAAAGTAAGAAAAGAAGATAGAGTTTCAGTTTTAAGGAGTATGC